>JZRM01000234.1:0-33916 GCA_000963415.1 Blastocystis sp. subtype 6 | reverse complement strand
TATCTGCTTAAGAATTGTTGAACGTAACATTTGAATTGTTTGTTGGAGTGCACTACTCAGACACGGAATCATCAGTTGCAGGTGAACATTTGCTGTATTGACCACATAGTAGTTCCCAGTTCGATTCCCTTACCTGATTCGTTATTATTTAGAATGAATAAGATCCGTATCCGACGTCCTGACGACTTTCATGTCCATCTCCGCGATGGAGATAGTATGGTGTAGTTCTTGCTGCCCCCTTTGTTTGTTAGTTCTCTGGCCAGAGTTAAAACGCTCTACAAACGTTTCCTAGTCATGCCAAATATCATGCCCAATCCGATTACTACAGTTCAACGAGTGATTACATCTTTGTCTTTCTACTGGTAGGCGATCGAATACAAGAAGCGGATTGAAGAGAACTTTCCTGAAAACTGTGATCTGCAACTTTTAATGACTCTGTTTGATTTTCCCCTTTTCTTGACTTAATAGTTATCTCACAGATCACACGACTGTGGAGGAAATCCAGAAGGCCAAAGAGAGTGGTATTGTGTACGCCTGTAAGTATTATCCTGCTGGTGCCACAACAAACAGTGAGAATGGCGTTACTGATATCCACAATGTGTACGATGTGCTTGTATTCCTGTTCCTATCGCTTGAGTGTAGAGGAAGATGGCTGAGCTAGGCTTGCCACTGTGTGTCCACGGCGAAGTGACGGATCCTTCCATCGACATATTCGACCGTGAGGCAGCGTTTGTGGAGACAGTGTTGAAGCCACTGCATGCGGATCTCCCTTCGCTGAAGATCATCATGGAGCACATGACGACGAAGCAGGGAGTGGATTTTGTGTTAAATGGCGGTGAGAACGTGGGAGGTACGATCACTCCCCAACACTTGATGTACAATCGAAACCGTATTGTTGCGATTCGTTCATGATCAGATCTCCTCGTTGGAGGTCTCAAGCCTCATTTCTATTGCCTCCCTATTCTGAAGCGTGAGGAACATCGTCAGGCTCTCGTGAATGCGATCAAGTCGGGTTGCAAACGGATCTTCCTCGGAACAGATTCTGCTCCTCATGCACGTGAAAATAAGGAATGCAAGAAGGGTTGTGCGGGATGCTTCAGTGAGTTCCTGAGTCTTGAATTGTACGCTGAAGTGTTCGAAGCGAACGGGTGTCTTGATAAACTGGAAGCGTTTGCATCGTAGACATTCGCTTGTCTTATAAGAGTAGAGAAAATGGTGCTGATTTCTACGGACTCCCCAGGAACGAGGAAATGATTGAGCTGGAAAAGAAAGATTGGACTGTTCCTCAGCAGTATGAGTTCGGTAGCTCCACAGTAGTTCCTTTGAAAGCAGGTGAAACACTGCATTGGAAGTGGGTGGAATGTTGTTTTTGTTATAAACAGCACAAATATACAATTAAAACCAAGCACAGAACGAAGGACTCATCCGCAGCAAATTGCGTATTTCCTTGCTTTCCTGCACTGCAGTTAGAATTCCCTTGTCCACTTCTTCCTTTGTATCATGAGTCGATCCATCCACATTTGGCGCAAGTTTCAGTCCACGTTTCATAAACGAGTCCACATTTGTTGAGGTGAAATCCCGTATTTCCAGCATCGACGGTTTCACCAAAAGTTTGGTGTTTTCTCTTTCGACAATCCTTGAGTACCCTTGCATCAGTTCCTCATTTCGTTTGAACGTCTAGATGTCAACACTCGTCGCTACTCTCACCAGTGCATACGCTCCGACGGAGAACTCGAAGCTTCCTTTCTCATAGAACTCTGTCATAAACGAACGAATATTCCGAGTCAGACGGAAAGGAACCACGGAATGCATGCGAACAAAAAACCCGTGATCGTTCGGTACATAATTCTCGTGGACATTCATCGCTGTTACTTCTCCACTCCGCATGTTCATCACGAGACGAGAGGGCTGATCATTTGATGTTCTATCATTCACCTTGAGAAGCACCCCTACGCAAATAGATACTGAATAAACTGAGAATAGCCATACTGGCGCGCGAACTCACTGCGAAATGCATAAAAATCTCCAAGGCTCGCGAGATGGTTGAATCTACAAAGTACCTATTGTGAGCATGTCATACACGAACGAAGTGAGAGTATCATCAGACAGCACACTATCAAACAGCTTTTCTCGTGGTACCGATTTTATGATCGCACTGATCGAATCAGGAGGTTCAAAATCAGGGTGATTTGCGTAAAACAATCGAAGTGCAAAAACAAGCTGTTTTTCGTCATATTCCTCTTTCAGCGCTTCACGATATACTCCTTCCAAATTCACTGCATTCACGTCGGTTCGCACAAGTCGTAAAGTGGGTCCAATATTTACATAGCACGGAATCGATGCATGCAAGTGTCTCGACTGGACAGGGTGTGACGACATACACAGCTGCTCAAAATAGAGCTGTTGTGCTAGTGTTCGTTCCTCTACAATAAGGTCTGCAACAATGACTTGCTCCAGATAGAAACGCCACACTCTGTTCTTTTCGTCAGTTAGAGAGCAATGTCGCCATCCATGAGACTCCAAGTACAACTGAGGTTGATGGGGGGAAAGACTTTGAATAGTGGAGGAGATTTGGTAGATACTGTGAAACGACAAGTATTTCCCAGGAATTTCCAGATAGTTCGGTAGGAATTTCGAATGGAACAAAAAGTCCGGATTTTTGGAATTGCGAATATGGTTCAGTAGGAATTGTTTCCATAGAAGAAGTCTCTGGACCAACTCCTGAAGAGAATCCGGGAACTTTTCATTAGGAATGACCCCATCCGAAGTTTCAAATGTAGAAGCGAAATCATTCTGGAAGGGTTTTTCGAACTGCTGGATGAAGGAAAAAGTAGAAGGAAGAGCCCACTTCGAGTTGAAAGTGACTAGGATCACATTATCCAGTCGCTTCTTCATCTCTTCGCTCACTCGACACTCCAGAATCGACATTCCCGTTATAGCGACTTCAGAGTACGCAAATCCAAGGATACGGTCGATAGATGCAAGCAACTCGCGATAGGGATCATGCGGTAAAGTGTAGAGACTATCCAAAAAGAGAAGCATCTGCGAAGAAGCCATGAAGCGAGATAAAAGAACATTCCAGAAGAATGATATTACCTACAAATGAGTCATCAATTGAACTATCACATTCAGTGAGACTGTTTTCTCACTCGGACGACCTGACGTGACGATTTGGGAAGCCTAATAAATGAGGACAGCAAGTCGACATACAGATGCATCAGCAATTGTACCACTAAATAGTGTCGTCGGTCGATTGTACAAGTTATCCGAAGGCATCCCAAGTGACTGACATAGTGTGTATAATGGGTAGAAGATCAGCTGAGGGAACTCCATCACAAGACCCTTAATCACAGAATAAAAGACACTGACTTGAGCCTCGGAAGGTCGTGATAGGAGAAGAGGGAGATAGTGAATCCAACTTGTTATAGGAACTTTCCCCAGATTGTTCATCGCATGGGACTGGATAATCTGATTATCAAGAGAGAATAAGATGATGTGCAACAGACGCAGCATCGCTTTGGAAACTTCGTTGTTGCAGCACAGCTGTTGGATGCAGAAGTTAATGCACTGACTTGCATCGTTCACTTCGCCTCTTTCCTTCCATCGCTGATAGAGAATCGACGAGAACGACTCGCATACCTTCACATACTTGTACGTGGAATATGCTTTTGTGAAGCAACCCATAGCCTCAGTCATATTTCCCATCTTCTGGAAGTACAAACCCTTCAAATGGTAGAAACTTCCCAAATTCTCGTCTTTCAGATTCTCGGTTTGAATCATCTCTGGTTCTTTGAACAACTGATTGTCCGTGATATTCAAATCCAGGCTTATCATCACTTTCTCCTTCCAGTTCTCAAAAGTCTCATATCGATTCGACATGTCTGGAGGGATCGAAGCCATATATTGATAGGCAATTTCAGGAAGATTCTGAGAGCGAGCGGAACGCGAAAGCATGAGGATCCATGAGGAAAGAGAAATGGCACAATGAGGCATGTCTGGAGGAATCCGCCGATCAAATTGGGAAATGAAATTGCTCCTCCAAATCATCACATCTTCACACATCTTCAGAGAATCCCAACTATTCATCGTGTTCACACTTAGATTCTTCAAGACGAGTCGAAGTTCGTCGGTGAATCCCTTTGCTGGAGTCACTTGAGCAAACAAGGAAGAGAGGTGGATATCGTATTGCAAGCAATTCATATGGAAAACTGAATCATACTGATTCATTGGCTGATAAGGAAGCATACGGTAAGCCTCAAGAATGATGTCAGTCAACTGAGATCGTCTTCGCCCTCTCCTTAGATCCAACGCCTCGATTAGCATAAAGCGTTCATTGATGAGGGCAACATCGAATGAATGAAGATCCTTCTCCGTATGCAATGAGTTAATTACTTTTTTATGATTGCTACAAGTTAACAGATTCGCGAACCACTACTCCCAGTTGTTAAACTTGGCAAAGCAGTCACAGAGTATAATATAATCACTATTCAGCTTCCCATACTCGAAAAGGAGATTCCATTGACGTAGATTATAAGCACAATCTTTCCAACGATCCTCCAGCATTCGCAAGGCATCAGGACTGTCAATCAGATTGCGATTCCGTAATCCTTCCAAATAAGCGATCTGCGCTGTGTGATAACGGCCATATCGCTCGAGAGTCATTCCATTGTGAAATTCCGGAAGGTTCATCGATTTCACCATAGCTGCAAACACATCCATTTCTTCCATTTCCTTCTATCTGTCATTTCACTGCAACTCACCTACATAAATGGACTGTAGACACGTGTTCAATGTTCGCTTCTCTCGTTCTTCCAAATGCTCCAGTCGCAATCGCTCCAAATATATGGATGCCTGAGGGCCACATCCAAAGGACCGGGTAAGATGAACTAGCAGCACGGAGGGAATCCGAGGTAGCGGCTGGCATCGCAGGATACCTTCGAGAAGAGCTTGAAGACTATTTGTGATGCTGATATCTCCGTAGCGTGATTTCGCTTGCTGGCAGTACGGAAGGGTTGCAGTTGACCCCCACTGTTTGAAATCGCGATCCAAATCTTCCCAAATGAGATGAGTGGACAACTGCGACATGTCCGCACTCATGAACTTGACGAGACAGTGTGTCATCGTCATCTGCTGAGACACAGAGAAGGATTGCCATGCCAGCGGGAACAGATCAACCCACAAACTACAATGAATCTCGTAAAGCATACATACCTAAAGGCTAGTCGGATATCTCCATAGGCTAACTCTATCAGGTTCTTTTTCATTTCTTCGATTCCCATACTATTTCTCTGTTTTACAAGGGAAATTACTTCAACTAAGGTAGGATTCGGAGTTGCCAGATCATCAAAACCGATGGGGAGAGCAGGAAACTGGAGCATTGGCTCGGCTAATCGCATAGGTTCTTCTTTCACGAAAGAAGTAATTAAGAGATCCACCAGCAAGGGTAGCCACTGCCGATTGTGAATGCTTCGTCCCTGATAGCGAGTTTCATCGCCCATTAAGTCACAGAAAATATACTTGAGTCGAGCAAATAACCCGTCCGGAAGCAGCTTATATAGTAAAGGTCTGAACAAGTGATGAGTCTCGGGACTCACTGTCATAACGCCCCGAATGACCTCTACTCGCAGAATCTCAGCGATCCATCGAGAACTCTCTGAGATGACCAATGATTCCTCTGAAAGATGCAGCCAGTGTGGATAACGAAGACAAGCAGCATAGATAAACTTCCAATAGCTCTGCACCATCTCAATGTAGGTGACACTTTCCGGAAAAGAAGAAATACAAGGTATTTCTGTTACTAGTCTTTTGAGATCATCTAAAGGAAGCAGCTCTTCCTCCGCTTTCATCCATTGCTCCATATAGTGAAGTACTTTGATATACAGAGGAGGATGTTTCACAAGGCGACAAAGGGAACAAAGCAGGTCGATGAAAGAACGATGATGGTCATGCAACTTACCCATGTTAGAGCACAACAGATCAAGAAGCAAATTCAGCGAATAGAGCACTTCGTTACAATCCAAAGAAGGAGGCAGAGGCAGACCGACATATTGGATTTGTTCAAATCTAGTGATCACATCAATACTGCTCACTTACGCTACAGATGTATCATTCTGCTCAAACCGCATCGATCTCTGAAAGTGGGAATCACCGACGGGATCCTGGCGAATCTTCATTAGATTTCCACAGCAGATCATTAGATCACCAATGAAGAGAGAGAGGGTGGAGGGTGTACGTTCGACAATACACTTGATGAGATGGAGAACTCGCCAGATGCGTGTCGGTTGCTTCTGTCCCTGCCTTCGAATCAACATTTCGTCGTTTTTATAGATTCCAAACAATGCATCTTTGATGGCGGTAAACAAACTCTGGACGTCTGTGGAATATGGATAGGGAGCAGCGAACAACTCAGGAAGTAGTAAGATGAGAGACGAAAACACCCACGAGTGATTCACGAGATCGATCATGTAGAGGATGCTCTCTTTCAGAATAGCTTGATTCTTCTGGATATACTCCGCATGGAAGTATGGAAGAGATTTCACGCTGATCTGGAAAATCGCAATTACTGCGATAAGGCGATTACTCTTTCCTTGGGGTATATGGTCAGGTGATCGTAGCGACTTCAATACAAAGGAGAAGATAGAAGAAAGGTCGATTGGCTCTCGTGGTGTCAGGAGCAAAATCCACTTAATCAGTTCGCAACACCGGTTGATATAGATCGGAGCATTGATAACAGATAATAGATATGCTGCGAACCTCAATAGCAGAGAATTGATCGTCTTGCGTTTTTCCAAATCACCTTGAGGTTTCTGTGACGACTGCGCAGTCTGCTGTCTCCGTACAAAGTAAGAAGTCACAACAGCAATCACATCGATACTCAAGTCAGTAGTGAGATATGTGAAATGTCTGTTTAAGAAGTACAGAATATTTGAAAAGAACGAATCTCCCGCAAGATAAAAGAGCTCTGCATGCTGGATAACCAGATTCAAGACATGCTTCTGCTGATCAAGTAGATGCTCATTCATTAAGATGTTCTTATTAACACACGCACACAAAAAGCATTGGTTTTCTTTGCTCATTCGAAGGAGCGCTATAATTTAAACTAATGATCTACATATACGCTCACGAAGTAGCTCACTTGCTTGATAAATCACCTCCTTGTTTTGGTTCTTGTAGAGATGAATGATGTTCAACAGCAACACTCTCGGATACTCCTCCTTTTCGCAACTATTGCAATACTGGCAGAGGAAAAGGAGAGCGTAACTTACCACATCATCGTCCACAGAATCATACAAATCCTGAGCAAACAAAACAATCGTTTTGCGCAGAGGACCAAATCGTTGCCACAAATAACGGATCAGTACACTGTTCAGCTTCAGCAAGGCGATTAGTAAAAACTTTGATACTGTTGGCCGTTTAGGGTTGAGAGAAGGTAAGTACTGTTGAATGTATGTCGTCAAAAAAGTGTCGGAAAACACAATAGTCAAATCAAGGGACCGATTGTTGCAGGAAGCAGCAACAACAGGAATAATCGCGTGAACAATGACACTCTCCTTCTTGACATCGGAAATAGTCTCGTCACGTAAAATATCCATCATATTCCTATCAATGAAACGACTCCAGTATATCTACATCAGCATTGCAGCACGCTGCTCATTTGTCAATAGTGTAGGCAACTCCTTCTCATAATAGTCAGTAAGATTCTGTAACGACAGTCCGCTGAATGCGGTATATGCGAAGGCAAGCTGATTGCTCGTAGCAGGATTCTATGAATTACGATTGTTCTCAATAGTGACATAGCTGATCTTCATTAAGCGAATAAATGCAAGGACCAACACTTCGAAGATGGCAGACAAGTCCAGATCGGAACGTTCCATGGGGACATGTCGTTGCTGTGGAGCGGATCGAATCAACTCATTTTGCTGCTCTTCATTTTGCAAGATGGCTTCAAATCGAGCCGATGCAAAGGACCAGAATCGATTCAAAAAAGCGACAACGGTTTGGTTCGACAGTAATGTGTCCGAATTTTTCGACGTTAGCAACTAGTTACAAATCATGACAAAAACATACGATTTTAAAGATATAGAAGATGATTGACGCCCAACTTGAGTTATTCTCCTGCAAACAAGTCGAAACGACGGACTCAAACCGCAACCAATTCTGTGCAAACTTCTGAATCAAACACTCTGGATCTACACTCAAAATCACTCCTGTAAGCATAGCCAGAACCTCGTCCATCGTCACAAATGGAATCATAACATTGTTCTGCGAAGAAGACAGCAAAAAGTCAATAAACGCATCTACATTTGAATATATAACATAAGCTAAAGGTTTGTACTACAATTAATTCCTTTTAAAGACATTACAATGCAATCTAAGGAGCCTAGAGCACTACACGAAGAAGACAAGGTCGCAATGATCGAGTATGTACAGAAAAAGAGATCACGGAATTGCACAGATGTCACAGGGAGATTTGTTAAAATCCAAAGCAACCGAATTACAAACTGGAGAGCATTGTCCTTCAGTGTGTGGTTGTTCTTTGACATATCATTGAATGTGACTAACGATTTCAGCACAGCAGCAGTAAGGCGTTCTGTATTGACTGTCCAGCAAGGTAACAGTCGTTGCAGTTGATACAAGTCGAACATACTTACTCCATGCCCTTCACACACCTCCTGCGTTACTTTCATCAGCATCTCCTCTCGTGAGGCCACGTCGAAGACCGGAAGCTTAAGTATCTCGTCACTCAGCTGACGGAGATAGGGTAGAAGGGGACTCGCCAGAGCACTAAGAGAATCAGATGCGCAACCACAGAGCAAGATGACATGCTTCAACAAGTGAGAGTCGAGTGTAAGAGATTCTCGTACTACGGGATGGTCGTTCTATCAATGCAGAGAATCGAGTGGCAATACCTGATTCAACTTGCAGCGCAATACAACATACGTGATTACCAAATGTAAGATAATCCGCACAATATTCAACTGCTGACTTGATCCGAAAGAAGGAGTTCCAATGGAATCATCAACTATTCCTAAGAATTCCGCAAAATGCTTACAGTCATATGAGGAACAGTTACGAATAAGTACCTCATAGTTATTCGTATGCAATATACTCTTGGCAGCTTCTAAAACGACTTGCAAGGCGATCTTGTCTGTTACATGAAATATTCCTAGTTCGAGACATTGCGTCATCGCTTCAAAGACACTAAACTGCATCTGGGGAACTAATTTTGCCACCTTCTCAAATTCACTTCGCTGCCTCAACTGCTCGCGTATCAACTGCATCATAGCTGATGCACTCTCCAGCTTTGCGAGTTTGTTGATCACGTCTTGCACAGTACGCGAAAGAGTACCTCGGAGGCCCAGTAAACAGTCGAGTAACACCGAAACAAAGTCCTGACTCTTTTCATCTAGTGCAGAAGCTTCTTGAGAAATGATAGAAGCAATCGCTGTACTAGGAGTTGCACAGGGAGTTGAGGTCACACTACATGAAAGAAAGCCACGATAAACTACTCATCTGCCAACTGGATGTGAAACGCTTTGAGGAGAATAAGATTTATTAATCGACAGCACCTTTCCTGCGTCTGTACAGCCATCTCCGTAGGAACGATCGCCAATGTTCGAGAAATGAACCGCATAAATACACAACTATTTCGAGCAATGGCGAAGTCAGGAAGAACTTCAGCCAAATGCACATACACAGGGAGCAAATTCATCTTCAATCTCCACTGACCCTCTAATTCGTAACGAGTAGCAATCTGCAGCAAGCACTCTGCTAAAAACACTTCCAGCAGCATCGAGTCAGACTGGTATCGTCGAATGTGATCGAACAGTACATCTAACGCGTGGATAACCACAGACGACACGATCGGTTGGTCCCGCTGAAGAAACAGCACGAGAGTGTGCAGTATCAGGAGAGGATTTAGGGTGAAAAGAGGAACCGCCAGTCCAAGGGGAAGACATGGAGTAGAGGGACCCATTACCATACTGCGACTTGCTTGAGAAGCGAGAGAAGGTGTTGAAGGAAGAGATGAAGAGGTTGAATAGGAGACAAAAAGCGAGGCAAAGTATGCAAGGTAGTGAGAGAGGATTTGTTGCGCCTCTGCTTTGACTTCTACATCGCAGCACGCAATGAAGAGCCCAAGAAAAAGAAGCGAAACTGCGCGATCTTGATCTGACAAATTGCTGAATGCATTAGCGATATCGTCTGCACAGAATACTCGAATAGAAGGTTCGTGCAGCGAGCCAGCTGACATCGATGGATCTATCTGCTCATTCTCGTGCATCTCCTTTGATTTGCTAGACGTTTTGCGAAGATAAGCGACGAGTGAGAGATCAACTGGAATCATATTTTCGAAGAGGGAAAGACACAAGCGAAGCCCTTGCTCCACCAGCTGCAATGCCAAACGCTTGAACTGGACACGAATAGCACGGATCTTTGCTATACTCTCTTTCGAACAGCGCAAGGTGACGCTCAGCTTTGTGTTCAGACTATCCAGAGACTCCAGGATCAAATTTCGATCCAAAAACTTCACAGCCAACTCAAAGTACCGCTGAATGTCCCACGGATGATTGCTGTACTCGATAAGAAAGCAACTGACATGGGAGACTGCCGGAAGATCAATGCATCCCCTCAGTTCTGCACGCGAATGTCCACCAAGCCTCGCAAACGTATGCAGCACCATGGATATGAGATTACTGTTCGACGTATTATGCAGAATGGAATAGATGGAAGCGATGAAGTCATTGCGCACTCCATCCTGCTGCAACATCAAGCACACCTGATCTACGGACTTGCAATCGATCATCTTGTCCAACAGTGAAATTGCTAAGGATAACCCTCACTTGGCACACATACCACTCTGCTGAAGACTCTCGGGGCCTGCAAGACCATAGACATAAAAGAGAATCTTGTACTGCGAGATGATAAAGGTACGGAAAGCGATCTCAAAAACGCGCTCTCGGATATGGCTCTCCGTGCAGGTCTGGATAATTCGCAAGAGTTGATCGATCACCTGCTTCTCTACAACACTAAACTCTTCCGTTATTTGTTTTGTAAGTATATTTTGCTCCTTGCTCAACTGGCTATGAATAATATTGATGCAGCCATAAAGCAAGTCAAGATATCCGGACCAATTAGAACTGGTGAATAAATGGCGCATGCACTTAATGATCAGCTGGTGCAGGCAAGAGAACAAACTATTATCGTCGCACGAAGACAGATTCAACTGTGTAGAAAGCACCTTGAAAAGAGTCAGTATCACCGGAGACTCTTCCCCTCGCTTCTCGAACTCCGATAAATGTGTCAAAAAGAAGTCCAAAAGAATCCGAGACGAATACTGGAATGAATTCGAGTGTCCGATCAATTCTCGGTAGAACTCCACGAAGATTGGGTATTTCTTCATCATCATATACACATGCTTCATGGTCTGAGACAGTACGCGACGACCGACTACTTCAGGAAGTTGAATAATAATATTTGCCACCTGTCTGACATAGTGATCAAGCTACGAGTGACAAGAAGAACAAAGCACTACCACTTCGCGCGGATGGTTTTTCTCTGCACGGTACAATTCTCCAAAGTTAAAAAATGCAAGAACGAAGCGATAAATAAGATTCACAAACCGTTCCGTGAAGACCAAGGGCTGTACATCGTTGTTCTGGCCCCCAATAACGCGATTTTGCTGTGTAGGTGACTTCAATAAAGTTGAGATGTTCTGCTCTCCATGAGGCTGAGTGTTGAAAAACGACAGAATTACAAGAGTGGCTTTGCAAAGAAGTTGCAGCATAGTTAGGGTTGATGATCGAGGGACGCAGACAACCACATCGCCAATAGCAGTCCCTTTCTTATCCAGTGCGAAATGAATTCCATACTCATCACAAGGAAGAGAAGGAGGATTATACGGTTTGTTCTGCATAAAAGCATAGAAACGTGCATTGGTGGCATCATCGTGGATCGATGCGGACTTCAGTTCTCGGATGCGAGTGTCTTGGAACACAGACGATCGAATGTCCTCCACCTTCCGCACAATAGCAACAAGAATACTGTAGAGCAGCTCTGTCAACTCTTTCGGCTGGGTCGGGAGGAAGACACGAAGCCGCTCGAGCAGATCAATCACAACCCGAATAGAACGAGAGAGGATGTCGAAAGGGATGGCAGGATTTCCGAGAAAGAGGCAGTCCTGCCGAAACACCGCACGAAAGTCAGTAAGATCGAACTGGGAGCTATAGCACTCGCATAGCTGATTAAGCAACTTGATTCGATCGTAGGTGAAAGAGACATTTTCGGGCCGTTGCAGTTCGGGTGGGAACAAAACACTTCCCGAAAGAAGCGTGGGAATTCTCGACTTCAGGACCTGACTCGGTGTTACAGACTTCGTAAGGACATCAAAAAGCGATAGAATGATATCAGACGAAGCCAGCTACAAATGAACAGAGGCAAGTAAAAAGACAGAATCTTTCGGAAAATAGATGAGAATCTGGATGGAACAAGAGGCAATTGCATCTGTGCGCTCTGTCTTCGTTTTTGTATCACTGTTGATTACGTTCAAGTACGACTTCAGAGAATGACACAGCACTCGTAGATAGGTCATGTATTGCTTGGGAGAAGAGCAGGACGGTCGATAGACGGGGTTCGATGTCAGCGATGTAAATGCATCTACACGAAACAAGCATAGCAATCTATACCACCCAAGAGACGCAGATGAATGTCCATCATCTTTGGAAACTTGCGAAAGAGATAAAACACAACCAGCGTAATTTTGTCAAGAACCAGAATCGAGTCCTTTACGCCAGTAATCGGTTTATTCTACACTCAAAGAGTACTCACAACGATACAGTGATCATGTTGTTATGATTTAAACGAAGCACCGGAGTCGATTGGTTGAGAAGATCAATCGAAAAGGACCGACTGCGACGACGAGGATTTGCTTCCGATTTCTCAGAGGCGGCTGCAGATCCAGTGACGATCATTGGAACGTTTTGCTGAGTTACTTCCATTGTTGAAGAGGGTCCTGTTTGAAAGGAGCCTGTAACTTGTTTAGACACCTCGCGAAGCGGTAATTGCTCCTCCGTCGACTCAGGACGTATAGAAAGGAACTGGCCTGCAGATTGATAGAATTTAGAGTAACATGTCTCCACAAGTCGAATGAAAGAGTCAACATACTTTTCGGGGATAAGCGAATAATAACACACCATTGTACAAAGGATTTCGATCATCAGCCGTCCGTTCAACTCATTTTCATAAGGTAACGCCTAACTAGTGAGTCGATCATGCCCTGTACTTCAAATAATAATTTGAATATCCTCTCTATGCTACTCTTATCGTTCAGCCTTTTCAGTGTCATTTTTCTCAAGACTTCATAACAATTGCTAAATATCGCAAATTCACAGCAACACTTACAATCGAATTCTATGATTCACATCGTCCTGAAGAGATATGGGAGTAACTTGAAGAACCTCCTCAATGCACTTAAACAGATTCGAGATCATATCACTTGTCTTGAATAAGTACACATAGTTGAATGCATCTTTTACTTTGTTCAGTAACTACTCTATCAGTCCCAACATGAATTGAAACATCTTCCTTGTTGATATCCAGGTTACTGAAACTGTCCAGGATGGACTGCGCAGCAACAGCTGTTGACATCCAACGTTGTAAACTAAAATGGCTTTTGAAAACAGCCCCGATTTTTGGAAGTGCAGAGAAACTGTTTCAAACAAATACACAAATACAATAATGGAAGAACAGAAGGGTCCTTCAAATACTTGGAAAATCCAACATCAACAAGACCTAATCTACCTCTAGGATTTCGAGAATATACCCATTGATACTGACCATTACTCCCTCTCACAACTCCTACGCGTTTTAGCCCTTTTGAAATGTTCCTGTTCAGCAGCAAGGAATTATTGAAATTCTACATGTCACGCAGCAGAAAAGCGTACTTTTTGAATCCCTCTCGAAGAAAACCGAAGATAACTAGAGGTTCGAACTTCCTCTTCGTCCTCGCTCTCCTCTGCAGACGGTGAGACCAGGATCTCCTGCAATTTATAGTCTTCTGTAAAGGATGTGGCAGATGAAGAGGGTCGCTTTTCTCCTCGTTCTGCAAAGCCTGATAAACTAAATGTATTTATATATGAAGCCAGCGACTTTAAAATGCCCTTGCAAACCTAGTGATCACCTTGCAGAACTCCATACATAAGGAAGGAGCGTTGTCGGCATGACAATCTTGTCGATGGTGTCCACCACACAATCGCACTGAAATAGTCGGTTCCTACGCACACGCTCTGCCAAAGGAAGCTGCGATTTACATCATGACTCACTCCTACATTATTCACATTCGGTACTTCTTTGTTTTTCCCCAAGATATGACGGCAATTTGGACTGCCACAAAAGCAAGGAGTTGATGCATTGCCGATCCTTTCGAACTGGTAGTCAAACGTCAGTTCTTCTCCAGGCAGGATATCGCGAACAGCAAAGATCCCCACAGAGTACGTGCCTCCTGTCGCCCATTTCTGAATCTCGCAATTCGGGTCGCAGGAGTGGTTGATGAATCTCGATGCGTTGCCCTTGTCAGTAGCATCAATAAGTTGATCAGGAGCCAGACTCATGTAATACATATGCATCTGACCCTGACGTTTCTACGTCGAAAACACGAATGAAGCAAACCTGACGACGAATCTCGCTCTCCTTCTGCGAAATCACCTCACCCACGTACTCGATCACAAACGTTCCTCGAGGAATGAAAGCGTCCGTTCGAACACCCCATCCCTTTCTAGAGTCATAAAATAACACCAATTTTTGGTATCTACTTGTTAACGAAACCAGACCCAGACTCATGACGACGAAACATTTGGTTCGTGCAGTCTTCCCCGCAAGGACAGTTCGATGGGTCGCACTCGATGTAGCACAGACGGTTGATGCAACGCTCGCCACATCCACGGTGCGAGTAGGATTCGATGTCATCTCGCTTCAGTTCAGGAGGCAAGGAACGCCCATTCTTCAGCATTTCTTTTGCTCTTTTCGGAGGAATGCAATTGCACGCACTCAACTCTTCCTAAGGTGAAGTCTGCTGCACACAGCTACTGAGTTCTTCCGTGGTTTCCGCAAGTAAATGTTCGATAAGATGTGTGTGAACTCATGCTTCACCACCTCTTCGTTTCGAACAGCAGTTACGCCAGGAGGCAGAGGTTCGATATGGATATAGGTCTCATACCACACGCTGTGGCTGTTGATGATAACAGAGTTGGCATAGTAGTGACGACCCTTGACTCCCGACCTGGACAAACCCCGCTCATCCAAGTTGTCTGGAACGACAGAAGAGCGTTTCGGAATGACTTTGGAATGACTCTTTAGAAAATCCTCTACACATCAAGACATCCCATCAAAGCGACCAGGAGAAGGAATCTCCTCTTGCTTATCCACTTCCTTCATCAGTAGTAGTGTTTCCAGGATTTGCGTTAATGTTCCTCCATTGGATGCATTTCGTTTTTGAATCTCTTCTCTACTTGTCACTCGACTGAAAGAATATAACATGGCTAGTGGAATCATACTATTTTCTAGATGAAAAGGGTTCCGGGACACGTAGTCCATAGGAAGAGGAATGTTAAACGTTTTTTCATCGTCACTAAAGTTACGAACAGCTTCGTTTGCTCTCTTGAAGAACTTTCCACTCTATTCATAAGTTCCTCGCTCGACTCTGTATACCTGTGCATATACATCCGTTCCTGTTCGTATTTTGTTTTTTGATTTCATGTGCGGACCTGGATGTGAAAAAACAAACTACTAACAGAAAGATTACACAAAGGAAGGAGGAACAAGAGAAGAAGGATCGTTTCTACAAATAATCAGTCTGCAGGAACCACAACTCGATAACAGACGGATCGAATCCTGACAAACTCAACTTAGCTTTAATAGCATCGATAGGGACACCAAATTTCAACTGGCGGAAAAAAGGAGCATAGGTAGGATGATCTTTCCACATCATTCCACTCACTTGGGACGAGGACATTTCTTGCTGAGAAGATGAGGGAGCAGAAGTGTCTGGCGCACGCTCCTCTTCCTTTGGTACATCGCTGGTACTATCCGGTAGGGAGGGCGACAATTTCCCCATCAGCTTCTGTTGAAACTCTGTTCCTTTATTGGTATCTATTATTATCATGAACTGAGTACTCTGTACAGGGCTCTTGTTGGACAGAATCCATTTTCGTCTCAATCAACGATAGTGACGTTTCCAATTCAAACAATCTATTATTCATTTGGCTTAACTTTGCTTCGCAACTACGAAATCATAAATCTGTGGCACAAGACACATACATGGTTGCAAAGGAATTGAGGAATTCCGACGTTGTTTGAATAAACTCGTTCACAGCGACTGCAGTTAAATCAAGATTCACTCTCTGATCGGAAGACGCCATAGGAATGTATGACTACAAACACAATGTAAATAACTCATAAACGCTCAAATAACTCATAATAAATCACAAATAGCAGACGGAACAACTCGTCAAAATACTTCTACCAATGATATAGTACATGGGTACCTCAGATCCCTTGCTAACACCGAGATGGACTAGAAGCACTTTTTCGCACATTCTGGGGCGATACTGATTCCTGTTCCTCTGATGTTGGCACTTTTTCTATCTTGGAGTTATCTTCTGGTGTAGATTCTGGAGGAGATACATCGACATCAGAGATCAACATATTGGAAGGGACTACATAAAAGGAGACTGTATCGTCCACAACTTCTGCATATCATACAAAACATTGCTCCACTACGATTCAAGTAATCTATCAGATTGTCATAAGTCAGCAAACCGTATACTCCGCATGAAAGTGCAGTCGACTATGATATGAATGGACACAATAACAGTATTTCCTACCATTGTTTTTTTCTAATCGGTAATACACTATCTCTTTCCCGCGGGAAGCCGATAATGTGTGACATCAGGAGTATTTAACAAACATATTACAAAATCGCTGTCCGATCTTCGTATTCCCCAAACAATCGAGAGAACTCCTCTTCAGCGTCAATCTGTGCTCCTGTACTTTCCACTGCCTCTCCCCACATTAACCAACTAACAGCGTCAAAAAAGGATATTTCTCGAGACTCGTCATACGTTCTTCTACCCACCAAATCCCGGATCAACGATTGCATCTCATTGCAATTATCCACGTCATCCACAATAAAATCGTCCATTTCCCCATCGTCTTCCTGTGGTTCGAGTGGACGACGAGTCGATTCCCTGAGTGGATGGACATGTTTCCCCTGAGTTTGCGTCGAGTGTTTGTTTCTATCCGTTTCTGGAGTCCGAGTTTTTCTCTGAATGGTGTGTGAATGGCTTCGAGACGTTGCTGCATTCGATTTTGTGTTTTTGGTGTTGAGATTGCGATCGCTGCTCACAGCAGGAAGTGGTGTGTTTGTGTTCAAAGCAGCACGTGTCGAGTCTCGCGTCATTGTGGATGTGTCTATCTGCACAGGACCTTTGCGTAGTCGTATGGAGGCAGGAACGTGTGTGTTGGGACCTACGTAACGAACTTTCTTTGGAGGATGCTGTTCATCAGACCTCACTCAATACCCACCAGTAGTTGCCATTGTCGCTCCTGCTCCTTCGCCGCCTCTCGCTCCTTCTTCGTCATGGTGTAAAGCTGAGGCTCTCCCTTGATGTATTTTATGCGCTTCTCAGAAGAGTCCGATCGTCTGGAAACAGACGCGTTTTTCGCTTCGGCAAATTTGGCTTCAACCACCTTTCTCCAGTAGTGGATCACATCTCGAATTTGCTGTTGAATGGTGGAGCTGGAGGTGTTCAGCATGAGTTTCTTCAGTTTGTCCACCGCTCTCGTGCTCCTCAGAGAAGAAAGAGACACTGGAAGGTCCTAGTGGTCACTCCTAGCAAAAAGGAAAACATGCAGCAACCGCAAGATTTGAATCGTACCCAGATCGTCCTCGTTGATGATAGAAACCTCCAGATCTTTAATATAGCGCTTGCAGGTCTCAACCAAATCGGACTCAGTTACTCTGGGAGTTGTTGAAGAATCCCCTGCTGCTTTGATATTCAGAGCATTCACACAATTCTGAAAAGAAGCACGAATGTGCGCATTCTTGCTCGCTGCATTGAATTGGCAAAATTCCTTGAGCCATTCAGGTATCTACGATGTAAGCAGATAAAGTAGCGAAATACACGAATTGGATCATCCGAATTTGACATGTATGTCTCCTCCACCATTTTCGCTATCTGGACAATGGAGTTTACGATCTACACTGGTAGTAGCACGAAAATTGGAACAAGATGGCTCATATTCGAATTTATAACTATGAGCGGCCACAGAGAATTCCCCTTAAACGAAATGAACCTATGTAGTTTGTAAGGATTGTATAAGGAGACTTATTAAGTTTTCTTTCCCGCGGTAATATTGAGACTCACAAATCAATTATCGACACAAATGGTAAAGCCATTTGTACCCGACTATGAGAGGAAAACGATTCCGGTCGTTCCAATGATCGCTATTTCGTGCGTTTCTTTTCTTGACAACTTTTGCAATACTCTGGTCAATCCTATTATCCCCTATCTGTGTCTGGTTTATTTTCCTGACGTAGTGATGGCCATCCACTTTAAATATAGCTAGATGACGCGGAGATTGGCTATTACAGTGGGTGGATTACAGCCTCGTACGCGCTTGGAGGCATTCCAGGAAACTTCTTCTGGGGTTGGTTCTCCGATAACTATGGTAGACGTTGGTCAATTTCCCTGAGTATTCTGGGTGTTATGATTTCGATCAACATCTTTGGGCTGGCAACTGATTTCTGGACTGCGATATTTGGGAGAGCTCTGTGGGGCTTTTTGAATGGCAATCTGGGAATCGCGAAGACGTACATTAGTGAAATTTGCAACGATTACACACAGACAACGGGCTTTGCGCTTTTCCAGACAGTGGGAGGGATATCAACGTATGGCTCTTTTCGGGCTGACAGCGTAGTGTGTTGGGCCCCACGATCGGCGGATATCTCTCCAGACCGGAGGAGAACTTCCCAGAGTTGACGAGAAGATATCCCATTTTACGTGAAGTGCTCCTCGCTTTCCCCCCTCATCTGTAGTATCGCTACTACATTCCCTGCTTCGTCGCCTTCGTGATCTGCTTCCTCATCCTCCTCTGCGTCCTCTTCTGCCTTCCCGAGACACTCTCGAAGGAGGATGTCCGGAAGAACAAAGAGCTTCTCAAGAAGTCCCAAGTAGTCGTCACTCGCTCTCTCCAGCGTAGGAAGGAATGGCTCGTCTGAAGGAGAGGCGAGAGAAGGACCCGAACTACCGTGCGACAGAGGAAGAACGGATCCAGGAGATCCTGATCGGCGGCTCCTACCTCCGACTCATCGCAGACAAGCGCATCTTCCTCGCTGTGCTTCTCTACGGACTTCTCTCGCTCACTCAAGGAGGCCAGGATGCTCTCTACCCTGTCTGGCTGATCAACCCGAAGGAGAACAAGGGCTTCGACTGGACGCAGAGCGATGTGGGCCTGCTGTACTCGTGGCTGGGTCCTGTGCAGATGATTGCTGGACATATCCTGTGTTGAGTGCCGCAGTTCCTTGACTGCACCTGCGCTGAACGGTGTGGTGGGACGTCTGCTGGGGTATCGCCACATGTGGCTGTACACTGGGATTCTCTACATGGTGACCATGATGATTTCCCCCATCTGTGCACTGACCATCTATGAGCCGGAATGGGTAATGGCTCGCTGGAGGAGTGAGGAATAGACACAGTGGCTCTCCGTGTATCTCACCTACTGTCTTGGAGTGATCTTCCGAATCGTCCAGTTCACTGCGATCATCGTGATCATCACGAACGTTTCTTACCCTGACTTCCGCGGAAAGGTGAATGGAATCGGTCAGGTGTTTGCGTCAATTGGCAGGTTCTTTGTAGGGTTGGTGGATGTGTCTAATGAAAGGGACCGACGATCACAACGAACATCTACTCGTGGAGTCTAACTCATCAGTATCCATGGCCGTTCGACTTTGGATTTGTCTTTTATGTGGCTCCTGTGGACGTTGGTGATGTCTAGGTACTAGGAATCATACAGTTGTTGATAACGTGCTTGATCTTTTTCTTGGATGAAAGTGCGAACCATGGCACTCCGTCGATTCGTCGCTGTGTGGAGATGGAGATGAAGAAGGAAATCGAGATGGTTGTAGTGAAACCGGCATCCAATGAAGGAAGTGATAAAACACTTGTCGAAGTGAAATCGTCTCAGTCTGCGTCAAATGAGACGAAAGAAGTGAGTGCTTCCCTTGTTTCCAAAAAACACAACAAACCTTTGAATATTCTATCCTGCTTTCCAACTTCTTCGATTCAGTCAGTTTGCGTGCTGCCTTTGTGAAGTCCTCATTTACCACATAGTTCCGATCTTCGCGAATCGCAAACATCGCTGCCTCTGTGCACACATTACGCAGATCCGCTCCGTTAAACCCGTCTGTGATTTTGCTCAGTGTATCGAAGTCGATCTCGCCGTTCTTCTTCATCTTCTGGCTGTGAATTCGCAGGATGTCCTTGCGAGCGATCGAGTTGGGCAAAGGAATCTCAACCTTTCGGTCCAGTCTTCCTGGTCGCAGCAGCGCAGGATCCAGTGTGTCAGGACGGTTCGTTGCCATCACAACCTTCACCTGTGTCAGCTCGTTGAATCCGTCCAGCTGATTCAGCAGCTCCATCATCGCTCTCTGGATCTCCCGATCAGCCCCAGAACCCTATCAATCACCCACCGAGCAAGAGAATACGTTCTCTCTCCGCTTGCTTCCGATGGCGTCGATCTCATCGATGAACACGACTGCCGGAGTGTGCTGGCGCGCATAGCCTACCCTCAAGGACCCACCGCATTCCTACTGAAGAGCTCCCGAACCACACGACTCGATTCTCCCACGTATTTCTCGATCAGCGAAGAAGCCACTGTTTTGATAAACGTCGCCTTGATCGACGAAGCCAGCGCTTTCGCTATCAGCGTCTTCCCCGTGCCTGGAGGACCATAGAGAAGAACGCCTTTCGGAGCCTTAATTCCTGTGCGAACGAAGAACTCAGGCCGAATTAGAGGCAGTTCAATCACCTAGGGAAGATCGGCTCAACGAATATACTTCTCGAATCTCGCGGATCTGGTCGTTCAGACCACCAATATCACTCCACTTCACTTGATCGGTCGGTTCCTCCATCATAGCAGATACAGAGGGATCCACCTTCGGAGGCAGAGAACGCATAATCATCTTTGTTGTCGTGTCCAAAGCTACTCGCGTGCCCTGCTCCAATTTCTTTACATTCACCTAATAACGTCAAATCAACTATCTGCAATATACACATTTCTTTGCGTTCACAACATACCGACTTCCCAAGGACAACTTGACAAGGATTTCTTCATCGTTTAATACACAAACAACATCACCAATCGAGTGGCCTACGCTCTTTTCATCAAATAACAACAATCGTTTGTACCTGGAATGCGGTCAGTTTTCGTTTGGCATTGGCGTAGTCTTCATCGACTTTTTTGCCGGCAGCACGCATCTCGTCATATCTGTAAAATAATAGAACTGAAAGAAAGAGCGTACTCCCTTTCTCGATCGACTAGTCGTCTATGTTCAGTCTTATATCGATTTATTAATTCTTCCTTTTCTGGATCCATTACTCAACGTATTTACAAGGAATCAGATAAATAATTAATGTGAGTTGTTTTGTGTCATCCAGGTGAAAAAGAAAAAAGGTAAATAGAGGACAATTTCTTTAAAACAAATCTCAGGTATTAGGGTGGCATTCTCTCAAAGCTGTGAAAGGAGCTTCTGTAGCAACGTCAAAACGAAACTGATTGTAGGAACATAGCAAAAGTATACTCGATTGCAGAATGCAGCAAAATACAATGGTTATAATAAGAATGAATACAACAAAACTGTGTTGTTATGGCATTTATTACAAGCATTGTTCGTATCATTTTATCTGTTAATTATTATTATGTTTGCTAGGTTGTTAGGGAAGAAAAAAGATCCGAAGGCTGTCAAGACAAAGGAGGAGCTGAGAACAGAAATGATACTAAATACTACGATTAATATCAATAATAAAATTAAATTGGCGGAGGATAAGTATACTGTATTTACAGCATATCATTGTAGGGCAACTCACTTAGGAATTAAACGTGCTCTCTTGATGAAGCAAGCTAGAGCTATTAAAAATAACAGAGACAATGGGAGTAAAATCCGTGTGCTATTATTTCTTTAAATCATCTGTAGAACTCAAACGGTTGCTTATCAGTGTAAAGAGGTGCGATACTGCTATTAATCGACAAACTGTATTGCATTATTTATATATATAGTGTAGGCTATCTCACTTAAGCTGAGTGAGATGAGAGATACTTGTGAGGCTTACCTTGATCACTGTGATTTCTTGGATGCTATCCACAGCGCCACTGTTCTTGTCGAACAGTTTGGCATGTACGGTAAAAGTGCTTCGTTTGATGTGTAGAAAGCCTGAGGATGCTGACCAGCTTATGGAGGAAATGCAGGATATAAAAGATAGAGTCGGTGATATTGACGGGGCTGTAACTTTTGATAGTCTTGACGAAGATGTGGACGATTTAATGAAGGAATTGGATCAGCCTGAAGAGGGAGATCTGCTTGAAGATCAATCACCCGCTTTACCTTCTGTTCCTTCTAAAAAACCTAGTACCACTACCCCTGTTAAATCTCGCTCTATTCCTGCATCGACTGCTGAAGAGGAACTAGAAGCTGAGCTCAATGATCTTTAATTTAGGAGTTTTGTGTTTTTTCTATCAAATGTACAGTAATTGTGTTTCGAGGAACGGATCCTTGATTATTATAGTTTCCCCAAACACTTGACAAAAGAAATCTTATATTATTTTTGTAAATGGAGAGGATTGTATTTGTTCTAGCCATTCTTGCACTTGCATTAGGAGCAGGCACCTGCAATATGAAGCAGGATCTTAATAAGATAGTATGAATTGTGTTTCCACTGTTATCTAGCTTTCGAACCAATACCGTGAACCAAATCCAGTGAATATCAATGGCACGATCAATGTCTGGATTCATGCGCATACTCATAATGACCCTGGTTGGCTTGTGACTACCGATCAGTATTATGTGAAGGTTTGAATTGTATGCGTGGTGATGATCAGTAGCAAGTACGATACATCTTGGATACCGTGGTTACCGCTCTTGCTGTCAATCCCCAGAGAAAGTTCACGTACTCTCTATGGCTGGCTGGTGACATGTAGTTATGTTGAGCAGGGGTTCTTCCAGCGATGGTGGAACGAGCAGGATGCCAACATGAAGGCTCTGGTCCACAAGCTTGTGGACAATGGCCAGTTCGAGTTCAACCTGGGTGGCTGGGTCATGTCTGACGAGGCTGCGGCCACCTACGAAGATGTGATCAACCAGATGACTCTGGGTGCCAAGTTCATCTACGACGAGTTTGGCGTGCGTCCCACTGTGGGCTGGGCCATCGACCCCTTCGGCCACTCCAAGGAGATCGAGGCGCTGTACGCTGACATCGGTATGGATGCGTTCGGCATCAACCGAGTGCACTACGCGGACAAGGCGGACCGCATCAAGAACCAGAAGCTGGAGTTCGTGTGGCGCGGCAGCAACAGCCAGGGCGAGAAGAGCGACATGTTCATCCACATGATGGACAACCACTACTGCTCGCCCACGGAGTGCGACTTCTTCAGCAACAGCTGCGGCGACTGCATGTACCGCAAGGAGGACGACGTGTGGTTCCAGGACAACGCGGACCTGCCCACGTTCAAGGTGAACGCGGAGGAGAAGGCGCAGGCGTTCGTGGACATGGTGAAGACCCGAGCCACCTACTACAACAACGGCAACAACCTGCTCATCACCTGGGGCTGCGACTTCAACTTCCTCAGCGCCCCCGTCTCCTACGACAACATGGACAAGCTGATCAAGTACGTGAACGACAACGAGGACCGCTTCGGCGTGCACGTGCAGTACGCCGTCTTCTCCGACTACATCAAGGCCGTGCACGCCCACAAGCGCGTGTGGGACGTCTACGAGGGCGACTTCATGCCCTACGCCTCCGACCCCGACGCCTACTGGACCGGCTACTACACCAGTCGCGGCCGCACCAAGGGACTGAACCGCCGCACCATGAACGAGCTGGCCGTGGCCGAGCTCTACCTCTCGCTCGCCCGCGTGTACCACCTGCCCGTCGACGCCAACGCGGTGTTCGAGAAGGTGATGAAGCTCCGCAAGGCCCAGGGCGAGTTCCAGCACCACGACGCCATCACCGGAACCGAGAAGCAGGCGGTGGCCAACGACTACAACGTGCAGATGGAGGACGGGTCCTTCTTCGCCAACGAGGCCACGTCGACTGTGCTCGGCGCCATTCTGGACGTCAGTCTCAACCACAACCTCACGCTGAAGTGGCAGGAGATGGGCGCGGCGCAGCGCATGGGAGTGATCCTCACCAACAGCAACGCGCAGAAGATCCGGAACGTCGTGCGCACCGTGGTTCCGACCGGAGAGCTGGAGGTGACCGACGCCTCGGGCCAGACGCTCTCCTACCAGGTCAACGACATCCCCGACTGGTCGATCGAGCGCGCGAACGGCACCCACGTCGTGTACGTGGAGGTGGAGGTCCCGGCGCTGGGTTACACCACCATCTACTTCGTCACGAAGCCCTCGCTGCCGATGGTCTCCGCCCATCGCGGCGCTGTCGTGCGAGACGACTCGATCGAGAACGACCGCTACAGACTGACCTTCGCGAACGGTCTGCTGAGCGCTGTGGAGCTGAAGGAGGAGGGTCGGACCATCCCCTTCACGGACAAGCTCTATCAGTACACCGGTCGCTACGGCAGCGGCCGCAACTCTGGCGCTTACTCATTTATCCCCGCCTCGCACACTCCTGACGTCGTGGGAGACAAGGCCGAGCTGACTGTGATCAAGGGACCTCTGGTGGAGGAGGCTCGCGTGGTGTACCGCACCGGCTACCAGCAGGTGATCCGTCTCTACCGCTGCGCGGGCATCATGCGCAACGTGATCGAGATGGTCTACGACATGGGTCCGACGGACGACGGTCGTGAGATCGTGGCGCGCTACAGCTCGGAGCTGCTGAAGAACGACCGCGTGATGTTCACCGACGGCAACGGACTGGAGGACATCAAGCGCGTCTATCGCGAGGACGATGTGGAGCCGGTCTCGGCGAACTACTACCCCATCAGCAACCGCGTCTGGATGCAGTCGGAGGCGAACGACCTGCGTTTCAACATCGTCGTGGATCGTGCTCACGGAGTCGCGACGGTCGTGGACGGAACGCTCGAGGTGATGCTGAAGCGCCGTACTCGCGGCGACGACTGGTTCGGCGTGGACGAGCCTCTGGTGGAGAACGATCACTACCAGCAGACTCTCTGGCTGACGCTGGGATCGATCAAATCGAGCGTGGCGATGCACAAGCGTCTGGATCTGCACCTGAACCATGCTCCCGTCGCCTACTATTTCATCGGCGACAAGGCGCCGCGACTCACCGAGAAGTCCTTGCTGAAGAAGGATCTTCCCGAGAACGTGCAGATGCTGAACTTCCAGCTGAACCAGCTGCACGACACCGATTTCTTGCTGCGATTCCACCACCTTTACACGAAGGGAGAGGACACAGAACTTGCGCAGGAGGTGATCTTCGACGTGAACGACTACTTTGCTGACTTCCAGGTGACGGAGATGACCGAGTATGGACTCTCCGGAATGTTCACTCGCGAGCAGATCCAGAAGGAGAGAATGCAGTGGGAGATTGATCCCAAGATGAAGCAGGCGAAGCCTATGAAGAAGTCACTTGGAGAGACCATGGTCGATTTGACCCCTATGGAGTTCAAGACTTATAGAGTAAGAGTAAATTAGTCTTCCTTCTTTGTTGTACACACTATTTTTTTGGGATGAAAAGGAGTCGAAGTGACCTTTCGGCACAACGGTATGCAGAGGCAGTGAGTCGCTTCGGAAAGGAACTCGTCTGTCCCATATGGTAAGTAATTGGTTGCAATTCAGTAGTAGTCTTTCGCTTTTTCGTCATGCCTGTCGTTTTCCCTGTAATCACTACTTCTGCAAGTTTGGTTCTTTGCGCTTTAACTACTCCACAGAGTGTGTATCATGCAATGTCTGAAGAGTGAAGGAAAGTGCCCCATCTGCAAAATTGCTGTGAGTGCGGAGAGCGTGATCGCCTCTCCGCAGATCGACGACATTCTGACGGCTTACAGGGAGTTGGCACTCCCAACCGGAGAGACATATACAGTGCTCTCTGTGAATCCTTGTGACCTGTAGTGCAGCCAACCCTTCTCTCCGTCCAAGAGTCTCAGCCCCTTCTCGGGAACAGGGGTCGATCCGTCTGTCAGGGACAAGCGGGAAGAGATAAATGCAATGTTAGTCGAACAGCGAAAAAAAGAAGAGCAGCGCGAGTCAGAGTCATTTGTTTTCCTCCTCACTGGACTCGATGTTTCTCAGCGCCAACTCGTTTCGCACATCTGCACTCATTCCTCTGCTCGTTCTGTGCTGGAATACTGCGCTGAAGGTGGCGCCGAGCTTTCTCGTTAAATCTAGTGACCCACTGCATTGCGAACACAACAAAAGACAGAGACGGCGACTACGTGACGAATCGAACACTGAAGTACCTTTGCTCGATTCTCAGCCACAAGCCCATCGTCTCGTTCGACTGGATGCTCGCAATCTCCAGAGCCATCGACGTGCTGTTGTATCAAAACCCTCGCGATGGAGAGCGAGACATCAGTACAAAGCAGGTCTCGATCGCGCAGTTTCCTTCCTGGAAGCCTTTTCTGGTCCGAGGAGACAAGCAGATGATGCACTGCACTAAAGGAGGACCGCTGCGTGCTCTGAAATCTAGCAAGGTACGTGTGGGAGGGGTGTGTGTTTTAGAAACTGTTTGAGGGACTGTCGTTTTCTTTGATCGGGAAGTTCCAGAGTCCGCTCCCCACCAAGGAAGAGCTGATTTCGCTGCTGCAGATGGGCGGAGGAACGGTGGTGGAGGACGGAGAGCAGACGGTTCGGATTGTGGGCAGTGCAGCAGCCATCTCCAAGCGGTCAAAGAAGTGTGTAACATACAAATGGGTGTTTGACTCGATCAGCAACTATCGACTTGTATCCTTAACTCCTTATTTATTGTAACAAATCTTTGTTATACTAAACTGAACGATACTTATCTTTCCTATTCTTCAAGGGACGCGAGCGATCGGCTCCGCCACTCTTTTCTGTCTTCTCCACTGGTTTCTCCGACCAGATGCACACACTCGCATCCTCTCCGCTGGTAATCACGTTCTCCCCCACCTGTGTGACACAGCGAATCGCGCTCTACACGTCATCCGCCAGCCTCTCCGCCACCTCGTGACCCTTCCACTCCGCTGCGATCTGCTCCGGATGGTCGATGGGGGTGATGACACCCAGTCCGTCCTGCGTTCCGCACAGCACAAACAGCTCGCTCTGCCTCCAGACGATGCAGCCGACCACATAATCGACCTCTTTGCCTACGTTCCAGTGATGATGCATCACTACCCTTTTCGCTCAGAAGAGGGCAGAAGTCGTTGATACACGCGATTCGGTCGCCGGTGATGCTGTTCCAGACACTCACGCCTCGAGTCATCGACGCACACCAGATCAATTCATTGTTTGCTCCAAACCAATTCAAGTTCGCCACTCCACTATCTGTCTGGAAAATACTGACCACTGCGTCGTCCTGGTTTCCTCGTGCCACATCAAACACGCAAATCTAAAATGAAACTCCCGATGAAAAATGACGAGACCGTCTTCCGATCCGGAGGCAAACACTGTTGGATATGAAGGGTGTGCGACAAGATGGTTGATCACATCACTATGAATGTCTCGATAGAAGCCAATTCGCTTTCCAGTTTCCAGTTCAAAGAAGAAAATGTGTTTCTTGTCTCCACAAGCGAGCATTTTTCCTCCACACAACAGTGTATAAGAATAGGCTTCCCGAAGTGTGTTGTACTCCAGTTTGAGAGTCTGCGTCATGAAGTCATATATCGAAACATGCCCATTTCTATTGAATAGAAGAGACAAAACGTTACTTCTCACAGAGAATGAGTAGGGTTGGATCAAACGGAACAAATAGACTGCAGAACACTGTATTTCTTCCCGTGTTGACAACTGCAACATTTGAAAGATCCGCAGACTTCACGATACGTACATTTCCGCATGAAAGTGTTAATGCGAGCAGTGACTCATCGGAGTTCTTGCAGCTACAATCTCAAGCGAAAGAGAACAGTATACACGTCAACCACATAAGTGTAGCTGATGTCTCCATCTTCATAATGTCCTGTAGTAAATGAGAGTACAGCACGTTTCTGAAGGCGAATTCGATCCATAGGTGCAAGCAGCACTGTTTGTGAGGAAATGTTAAAAAACAAGGCAGAAATAATAAAATGACAAGTTATTCGCGATTCCTTTTTACACTCTTCTTCATCGGTTTATGGTACCCTCTCAGAGTAGAATATCTAAACTCGTACACAAGTATTCAAACAGTACCTATTTAGTGTCTCCATAACATCCTCTTCTGGTATATCCTTCACACTATGCTTCATGGCACGATGATTCTTCCGTTCCTTCATAATTTCCTATGGATAAATTTGCCTCTGCTTCTCCACATCCACCTTGGGATTAAACCCTCCAAAAGAAAAGCGTTTACACTCTTCTTCCTCTACAGTGTTGACGATGGGCCCACAACATGGGTGCTGAGAACTTCAAATGATAAGTCAACACAAAAACTACAAGTTTAGGCTTTCAGTGGCGGTTATGTTGCGATAAGACCACATATACGATTTAAGCTCTTTCATTGCAGCAATCTCTTTCTGCTGTCTTTCCTTCTCTTCCTTCGAACGCACCATAAACTACGCATTCAATCCTCATCCCTAGTTAGTACAGACATATTTTTCATCCGTTCAGAGAGCTGCACCTTTGTCTTTGTTATTTCTTTCCCCATTCGATTCAAGGGCACATCACCTTCAAGCTTCACATTCTCTTCGTCCAATCCATCGGGATACTGCTCTCCAGGTTTCCAGAAGTTCATTGAGCTGGCTGAACAAAGGAATGACAATCAGCAAACCAAAATTAGAGGTGCATCTGGCAACAAACAAGGAAAATAATAACTACGCATCCTCCACTATAGAAATCCGTAAAGAATACTTGGATGCATGACCTAAATTCAACTCCTCGCCCTGCTCAGAAAAACTGTCTGCATTTTCTCTCGTCAAGGAACTCAAATCCTGGATGGAGATTTCTACGTCGCAATCAGTTCACTTCCCTACGGAAAGAGGAGTCTAGGATGTTCTCCAGATTCCCCAGAATTGCTCGCGCCTTCATCGACTTCTTTATTTTGTTAATGTATTTAAACAGCACGTAGATTCGAAGCAACGCACTTCGATACGCCTTCATCTGCTCCACTCCTACGATTCACACATCCACTCGAGTCCCACCATTCTTCTCGTCAACCTCCATGACACCCTGGAAGAACTGGATGATGCACACGAGCATGTTGTCCCATCCAAAGCTCTTTTCCTCGCTTGATATCTTTCGGTGCTTCATCTTCTGCGAGGACGACTCTCTGTCTTCACTGTTCCAGTCGTTCACATGATACACTGCTGTACTCACCTGTCCCGATGATGCACTGCAGGGATTGTAGGCACTATAGGTACTGCAATTCACAGCACTGTCTGATGGACTCAACGGCGACAAGCGACGAGTCAAATCCAAAGAATGGAGAGGAACGACGGAGCTCATGCAGCTGAGTGACGAGGAATCGATCGTGATATTTAGCAGTGAACAATAAACATCAAAAATGTAGCACAGCATGGACCGAATGGAACTCTGGAAGAAGGATTGCTGATGCGCTTTAAGAATAATATCTAAATGAGAGAAGAGAGCCAGGCTTACCATGGTAACGAGAGAAAAAATCCATTAGATTGTTGAAGAGACTGCATTCGATTGCCATACAATTGACATCCGCCTCAGCATAGACAATCACCAAGTCTAGCAAGAGATTTACAATCCTCAGCTCCAACACCTCTGTTATTTTACAATAGTCTACATATCACTCTACTCCTTGGAAGTACCTGAGTGCAAGTATTCATGGATGATTCCTAGCCAAAGGTTCACAATGTCGATATCCCCCTTATAAAGATCAACCCATCCAGTGATGTTTTTTACATCCAATGTAGAAACGACATCTACACTCAACCACTGCTTTTACTCCTACAACTATCCTGAAAGTGCTGAATGATGTACGCAAGCGAATAGTAGACAATATTTGCAAACTGCCGATTATACAACTGTATCGTACCATGGACAGGCTTGAACGCAAACTCATTCACATAGTTCACAATAGTACTAAAAAAGTGAATGCGATCCAAGTATTGATAGCACAAATCATCCAATGTCATCTTCGCTAAAACAGAAATAATGGTGTTAATTAAATAGTGGTTGTGATACGACATGGCCTTGACCATGTAATCAATGAGTTTACTTACTTTCTCTTCAGTATGATCAAACTCTACGATGTCACAATGTCTCATGGCTTACGGAGACTCTGAAAGAGAGACAACACGGTTACGCCCCTCTGAACTAGCGCCAGATTATCATTATACTTGTCGATCGTCTTGAATACATCAATGGAGAATCCTGGAAATTGTTTCAATGAAACTACGGTCTAGAAGAGAACTCACCTCTACATTCTTTCAGCATGATAATGATCAGATCATAGCACATGATTACCATTTCTACGCGAGACAACTGATCGATGCATGCAACCAAGACATCTAAAGCATGGTTGTCACGGAAATGACAGAGACATTTCGGACCTAGAGTTCATCGACGAAGTCACTTGTACTGTCTTTAACGATCGAATAAAGAAGCTTGGTGATCTGGAGAAATGTGTCGGATTCAGCCCCTGCATTCTTCCTCAAAGTAGATAACAGGATGAACATCGAGTCAATTGTGATGATTGCATCACGCAATTGAGTATTTCGACAGTAGATACTCAAGATCTGGATACATCGGTTAACCTGCACAGTATCGTTGGGGTTATCTTGCAGCGTGATGAAGATCATATGCGACTGCCGAATAGAGTAGAGCATCGCATCAGGCGACAGTTCTTCATAGTATCCTTGAAGCAACGTTGTGATCCATTTGCGAATGACTTCACTCTGATCACAGAACTGCAGTGCTCGCTCCAATGTACGAGCGACAGGCGAAGAAAGAAAGTGGAGATCGCCATTGTACGCATGCACAACAAGCAGCACATACGCCTCGATCAAAGGCAAGTTATCTGCATGCGAATCGAGATACTCTGTTGCTATATCCAAAATACGGTCACGCTCATTCGCATTCAAACTAATACGCTCCATGATAAACGAGTAAATGAGAAAGAGAGTGCGAACGACTCCAGGGAAATCATAGCAAGACGTCACAAGATTCGAGACTCCATCAATGGGAAACGTGTCAATTAGCAAATCCATGCAACTCGCTTTGCGACACTGACCAGAAAGACATGACAAGACACGAGCATACATCAGATGAGACGACATGCGACTTAGCGACTGGAGTGCCATCACGATGTCTTCTCGCGGTGGGAACAACGTGGTGTCATCTGAATGCTACACAATCAGAAAAGCAACCTGCATTGCAATAGAGCTCCAGCGTCCGAAGACTCAGAGAAATGAGGTCCAAACAAGCAGGCTGTTGCTTCCCACTGTTGAGCGACGACGAGAGGAGACTCATCCGACCACTTCTTCCTGAATAGCCGGTGAGAAACGTGATCGGTCGAATCAGGAGAAGGATGAGATCTTCTGGGATGGGAATTCGCATGTAGAGGTCTGGGAATCAGCGCTCCAAACAACGATACATCGACTCACCAACGCATGCACGCACTCGAACGTCGCCTTAAGAAAGCTGAACCGATCTTCCGGAGGCAAGTTTTGCGAAGACTTGAGGAGATCCACCGTGATACGTTCGTCGATCATGATCTTGGCCACATAGAGCAGCATGGAGCTCATGCAGGAGGGGATGATGCTGTTTTCGTTGCTGAGCGAATCGCGCGTGATTATCGCGAGATTTGTCAACAGGCAGTAGTCAGACAAGTCCAAGAAGCAACCGAAGGCGAAGTAGCAGAGGAAGAGGTCTCCATTGACCGCAAGTCTACATCACATTTGGAGGGAAAACACACTGTTTTAAAGTCGACTCGAGACTTGGGGTAAAAACAGATGGAAGCGGAGACTACTAATCACGAGAAATCAGGAAGAATACAGGTGCAATTGTAACACGGAAGCAATGACTAGTATAATTGTATTGCTTCGGAGTCACGTAGGGAAGTGGAATGGTATCATTACACATCACAATGATACGCTCTACAGGAGCCTGGATCACGGACTAGCTCTAAAACAAGGACATGAAACAAACAGCTGCAATATTCCCGATGCCAGTGAAAATTTCAAGTGAGTTCACGCGCGCTTTTCGTGTAGAACCATCATCAAGAACAAACGTATATTCCTCATCGATGCCGTATTCGATCATCAATGAAAAGGAATCATTCCCGGGATGGAGATCTCGAACAACTGTATCATTCATAAGGAGGACCTTATTATAGAAGAGTTGGTAAGGAGTCATTTTGCGAATATACTGCTCCTATAGAGTGCACTGCGAAAATTACGACCTACTGACATCTTAGCTTTGATATCCATCACGGTGTCCTTTTTTCCAACTTTAAGCATGAAAATCGTCCGTTTCTCTTTTCCAACTATTTTTACATCACACTCATCATCACTCATTCTAACTGCAAAACTATTTGAAATCCTGGAAAACCTGCCGCAAAAATACTGTGATAACCGTTACTGTTCTAAGCTCATTTCTAAATCATAATCGAATGTCACTGAGTGTATCAAAAGAGGATTATGACAAAATATATGCAATATGCAATCGACTCATATTAGAAAACAAAGTGCTGGGGGCCAAAATAGCGGCACAATTTCCCCATATTCCTTTCAACACAATCCAGTTTATTTACAGGTTCTAGACCCCTCTGTAGTTCAGATATAGGCAATGCTATCATAAACTCGAGTCTGACCAAATAACTCTCATAAAACATGATATCTCTAAGTATATTGAGCAGTACGACTAATCGTTGAAATGATGACAAGATATGAAGGCGGTTACGCAATTGATGCTATTGTCAAAGAGAATGGACTCTATCTACCATGTCTAATACGAGAAATGCTAAAACAGAAATTTGGTGTTGACGATAGTGCTGTCGAGGTGATTATCAACAATCCCACTCTTATCTCCGATTTGCGCTATGTTTCTCTGGTTTGCTGCTTAGTGGTATGCGAACTTAGGTGGAAAGTTGCAACTGGACAAGTGTCCTGGAAGTAGTCAATCACGACAAGATACGCCAGGCTCTTGGTCTAGAATACGAGTACTTCCTCAAGGAGCAGCTCAGAAACTGTTCGATCCCGTTCAAGTCGGAAGCACAGGTTCGATCGGAAGGCATGTTGCGAACTCCTGATATCACTCTAAACTATCCCATCTTCATCCGAGTGGACGAATATCCTGCTTCGCGAAACAAAATTCCTTCACAGCAGAGGATGGAGGGAAGTGAACTGGATTGAGAGCAAAGCGTTATTCGGCGATGAGTACTGGCAAAAACAGAACTCACAGCAACTGTACTCGTATGTGAATCGACTGGGTCCAGGGTGTGTCATTTACTGGTTTGGCTTTGACTCGAATGTACTGAATGATGAAAGTATCACTCTTCTCTCTTCCTTCCCGAAGGAGGTGTACACTATGAATGACGTGCTTCCCTCTCTTGTTTGTAACAAACAGAAGCATAAATATACCACTTCATCGCACACCCCTGCTTAATCCAGG
>JZRM01000022.1:0-129599 GCA_000963415.1 Blastocystis sp. subtype 6 | reverse complement strand
ACTCTTATCCATGATTATTTTTGTAAGTGTCAAAGTAAACAATCCTAACCAGATTTACACAATAGGGCACGTCCCTACTGTGTAATTTTTACTTCAATTTATTCTTAAGAATATCTGTTTTCGCAAAAAAGGTCCGTCCCTCTGGATGAAAATTAGAGTTGTAGTGGTATTGGAGGGATACATCCCTTAAGGCGGAGTGATTTTTATTTTTAAGAGATTATCTCCTTTCGGCTTAAAAGAGTTTCCCTTGTAAAAACGTTGTTTTGTCCTCCTCTTTCTGTCTTTACTCGACTTTGTAGACTGCTATAAAATAATTGAATTTATAGTCGAATATTCTTTTCTTTATATTTTTACCTATAAATTTTTCAATTGGTCTGAAAACCAACTTAAAAGATGAAAATTTATCGGGAAATGATGTTAAAACTATTTTTCGACTTTTTTGAATGATGCATAGAGCTTTTTCCAGAAGAAAAGGGATAATTTTGGGACCTGGATAGAAAGAAACAACGTCTGTTTAAGTTTTATTCTATGATCTGTTTATGATAACGATTGTGTTATTTCCGGAAGATTTTGAATATTAGAAAATCCGATTATTCAATAGTGGCATCAGAAAGTATATTGATCCCCAATTTTAGTACCTAATTGCCTTATATTAATAATTTTTTATTTACGGATGGAGTTATATTTCCGGGACTTGTAAAAGTTTTCCGGAAAAGTAAAATTTTATTTAAAAAAGTGATATATTTGGCTACTGTGTTAAATAATAAAGTGAATGTAAGAATCATGAAAAGGACTATTTTATTAATCGGTTTTTTGTTTGTGACAGCTTTGCTTTTTGGAAAGGTAAAAGGGGTGAAACATGTTGTTTTGATTGGCTTGGATGGTTGGGGGGCTTATAGTGTTCCTCAGGCCGATATGCCTACGGTGAGAATAATGATGAAAGGCGGAGCTTATACTTTAGAATCTCGGTCCGTTTTACCTTCTTCCAGTGCGTGCAATTGGGCCTCTATGATAATGGGAGCTAGCCCTGAGATCCATGGTTTTACGACTTGGGGGAGCAAGAAACCGGAGATCCCTTCCCGGGAACTTTCTCCTTACGGGCTGTTCCCGACAGTAATTGGTTTGTTGAGGGATCAAAGGCCTGATGCGGAAATCGGTTATGTCTTTGAATGGGATGGAATGCAATATTTATGTGAAAGAGAAGCTGTCAATCATTTTGCTCATGTACCGCCTGTGGAAGAGCAGTCGGATCCTATTGTTCAGGATGCAGTGCAATATATCCGGGAGAAAAAACCTACTTTTATGATGATTGCTTTTAATAATCCGGATGAGGTGGGGCATAAATACGGACATGATACTCCTGAATATTATGCGAAATTAAAAGAATTGGATAGTAAAATTGCCCAGATTGTACAAGCTGTACAAGATGCCGGAATTTATGAAGAAACGGTTTTTATCCTTACCGCCGATCACGGAGGCAAAGAGAAGGGACATGGAGGAAAGACATTACAGGAAATGCAAATTCCCTTTGTTGTGTTTGGGAAAGGTGTACGGGCTGGAAGTGTCATAAATAATAGTACAATGATTTATGATACGGCAGCAACTATTGCCTGGATATTCGGATTAAAACAACCTCAGGTGTGGATTGGACGGCCGATAACAGAAGCTTTTAAATAAAAGAGCTATCTGTACAAAATCAAAAGGCATTTTGAAAGGTGTGTTGCATACTTTTCCGGCCTTATTTCTTGTTTTTCTTTTTAAACCTTATTATTCATTTTTCGTAAGCCTCCTAATAAAATAGTAAATTATGGGGCTTGACATAATCACCCTTACAATAGCCGAATTACTTTCCAAATACGGATATTACGGCTTATTTGCCGGGTCTTTTTTATCATCTTTATTTTTACCCATTGGGGCGGATATCCTTTTTGTCGGGATGTTGGCTGCAGGTATTAATCCTTGGGGCTGCCTTTTTATTGCAACAACGGGCAACTGGTTGGGAGGATTGATCATTTATTATATCGGTTATTCGGGCAATAAGGAGAAAATGAAACGTTGGTTTCATTTAAAAGAGGAACAACTGGAAAAGCAAAAAAAGAAAATTGATAAATACGGCAGTTTATTGGCTTTATTGGTCTGGATTCCGGTTGTCGGCGATGTATCGAGTGTAGCACTCGGATTCTACCGGACAAAACCGAAATTGACTCTTTTTCTGATGTATTTAAGTCGAATGTCTCGTTTTCTTTTGTGGGTGATTCTATACCTGATTTATGCCAACCGCTTTGTTCATTTTATCGATCACCTTTGATTTATTTTAAGGAATCCAGTAATGTACTAAGATTAGCAGTGAAAAGACGTACTGCAATAGCAAGTAATATGATTCCGAAAAATTTTCGCATGACATACACTCCCCCTTTGCCAATTACCCGTTGTACATAATCCACTTTTTTCAGTACAAAGTAAACGAATAATAAATTTAAAGCTACAGCAATGATGATGTTTAATATATTATACTCCGCCCGTAACGACAATAATGTCGTGAACGAAGCCGCTCCGGCAATTAAAGGAAATACAAGCGGTACAAGAGTGGCTGAATCCGTAGGCCCGTCGTTTTTGAATATTTCTATTCCAAAAATCATTTCTACAGCCAAAACAAAAATTACCAAAGCTCCGGCCATGGCAAAAGAAGAAATGTCTACATTGAACAAGGCCAGTAAGGAATTTCCGACAAATAAAAAAGCCACCAGTATGACAAAAGAAAAAATGGCAGCTTTTTCTGCACTGATTGTTTTGTTTTTAGCTTTTAAAGCTAAAATAATGGGAATAGATCCCAGTATATCGATAACTGCAAAAAGTACAATAAAAGCACTAAATATTTCCTTAAAGCTAAAATAGATATTCATAGTATGTTATTTTAATGATATAAAACCTCTGAAAAGTTGTAAATTTAACACATTTGAATTTTGTTGTTAAATTTTCAGGACACAAAAGTACAAAAATTTAATAGAAAGAAAAATAATCGGCAAAAGTTTTTTAGTTTTATTGTAAATCGTTTAAATGTATAAAAGCTTAAAGGTAAAGATGTTTAAACGTTTCCAGCATTTATGTTTTAAAGAAGGGGTGCCCGTTTAGCAGGCGAATGCAACGAATCTACTGATGTAGTTGTACACTTATACGTTTTTATCCTTGAACTTTTGTAGATTTCTCCCTATTTTTGGACGTATTATGGATTCGTTGATTGATCTAGGTTATTGGGGACTTTTTATCGGTTCTTTTTTGGCTTCAACTATTATACCTTTCAGTGCCGATTTACTTTTAATCGGGGTGCTTGCTCTAGGGGGAAATGTGTGGGGATGTTTGCTGATCGCTACTGTGGGGAATTGGTTAGGGGGACTGACATCTTATTGGATCGGTTGGTTGGGAAAATGGAAATGGCTGGAACGATGGTTTAAAGTAAAGCCGGAACAATTATCCCGTCAAAAGAGCCGTATTGATAAATACGGATATGGTTTGGCTTTTTTTACCTGGTTACCCTTTGTGGGAGATCTGTTTGCGATTGCTTTGGGCTTTTATAAGGTAAATCCCAAGCTTTCTGCCTTTTATATGTTGCTAGGCCGATTCCTGCGCTTTCTGGTTTGGATCTTATTGTATCTTCATTTTGCCGATCGATTTGTGCATTTTATTACCCGTTGAGGGCTTGTTATCGAGAAAAAAGAAGATAGAAATGATAAGAAACAAGTTATTGGAAGATATTTTCCCGGAGTTTTTCTTTTTATATCTTTACCCGATCAAGGGAATGCTTATCCTCTTTTAACGGATTGAAAAAATGAAGTTAAATCGATTTTATATATTATTTTCAGTTTTATATCTACTGTATTTGATTTTTTGGTGGAACGCATTGCCCAACCCCTTGTTTGAGGTTTCTTACTCCACTCTGTTGTTGGATCGAAAGGAAGGGATTATGGGGGTAAAAGTAGCCCAGGATGAGCAGTTTCGGTTTCCGGGAACAAATGTTTTGCCGGATAAGTACAAGGAGGCTTTATTCGCGTTTGAAGACAAGCGTTTTTGGCAGCATAAGGGAGTGGATTGGTTTGCCTTGGCAAGGGCAATGTATCGGAATATAAAAGCGGGAAGAGTAGTAAGTGGAGGCAGTACGATCAGTATGCAAGTCATCCGTTTGGCCCGGAAAAATCCTCCCCGTACTTATCGGGAAAAGTTTTGGGAGATTTTCTTAACGCTCCGTTTGGAACAAAGTTATTCCAAAGAACAAATTTTACAACTTTATGCAGCTCATGCCCCATTCGGTAAAAATATTGTGGGTTTACAGGCGGCTGCATTGAAATATTTCGATCGGGATCCGGGGCAGTTGAGTTGGGCGGAAGCTGCTTTTTTAGCTGTTTTGCCCAATGCGCCGGCTTTGAATAATGTTCGGTTGTTGAAAGAAAAGAGAAATCGTTTGTTGAAGGAACTCTATCGCTTAGGTAAAATAGAAGAGGAGGATTATCGGTTAGCTTTGGAAGAGCCTATGCCTGAAAATGTATATTATCCGGAAAATATTGCTCCTCATTTATTAGCCCGTGCAGACATTACCCGCAAGGGAGAGGTCTGTCATTCGTATATAGATTCCTATTTACAAAAAGCTGTATCGGAAATTGTACGTCGCCACAATCGGATGCTGGGAGGAAATCATATTTACAATGCTGCCGTTTTAGTGGCGCATATTCCTTCCGGAGAAGTCCGGGCTTATATCGGGAATACCCCGGCTTGGGGAAATAGCCGGGGAAATGAGGTCGATATCATTCCGGCAGTCCGGAGCTCAGGCAGTATTTTGAAACCGGCTTTATATGCTTTGATGCAACACAACGGCTATATTTTGCCGAAGACGTTAATTCCGGATGTCCCTTCCCGTTTTGGGGGATATGCACCTTCGAATTTTAATCGTACTTTTCAAGGAGTTGTGCCAGCGGATAAAGCTTTGTCGATGTCGTTGAATATTCCCTTTGTCCGCTTATTGAAAGAGTATAATTACAACCGTTTCTACAGGGAGTTGAAAGGCTTAGGTATCCACAGTTTGAACCGGCCGGCTGACGATTATGGATTGAGTCTTATCTTGGGAGGAGGAGAAACCTCTTTGTGGGATTTATGTAATATGTATGGGGGTATGGTGTCCGTTTTACGGCATTATAATGAAGCGGACGGACAATATTATGAAGGAGAATATGACCGCTTGAAACTTTGGAAAGAAAAGAAAGTATTTTCTCAAAGCGGGGATCTCTTCGTACAGACCCCTTGTACTCCCGATAGAGCTCCTTTAAGTGCGGCCTCCATTTGGTTGACATTAAAAGCATTGCGGGAGGTCGAGCGACCGGAATTGGAGTCGGGTTGGAAAAATTTTGCATCCCGTTTGGATTTGGCTTGGAAAACCGGGACTAGTTTCGGCTATCGGGATGCCTGGGCTATTGGTGTGAATGCAGATTGGGTTATTGGTGTTTGGGTAGGGAACTCCGATGGGGAGGGGCGCCCGGGATTAGTAGGGGTGAGAGCTGCTGCTCCTATTCTTTTTGAGGTGGCGGGATTGTTGCCTGTAGAAGGACATTTGTATAAACCGGCAGAAGAAATGCAGCAGGTGGTGGTATGTCGCAAGAGTGGCTATCGGGCTTCAATGATTTGCGAAGAAAAAGATACCCTTGAAGTATGCGGAGCCGGAACAAGGACTACAATTTGTCCTTATCATCGTTTCGTGAGTTTGGATGCTACGGAAAAATGGCAGGTAAATTCGGATTGTGAACCGGTTTATAAAATACAGGTAAAGCCTTGGTTCGTATTGACGCCTGTGCAGGAGTGGTACTATACCCGTACTCATAGCGATTATCGGAAGCTTCCTCCTTATCGTCCCGATTGTGAACCGGATAGGGGGGATGTTATGGAAATGATTTATCCGCAGAAAGGAATGCGGGTATTTGTGCCCCGGGATTTCGGCGGTCGGAGAAGTGCTGTTGTATTTGAACTGGCTCACCGGAATTCTTCAGCAGAGGTCTATTGGCATATTGATGATCGGTATGTGGGAGATACCCGGTATATTCATCAAATAGAGGTCGATATTCCAGAAGGAAAGCATGTTTTGACAGTTGTAGACGATGAAGGCAATACTTTGCGGCAGGTATTTCAGGTCGTAGGGGAATAAAGTGAAAAGAAAGGAAAATTATGCTTATAGGTAAATAAAAATAACTTTATAGCTATATAATTTTTGTAGAATTGATTTTTTCTTATCAAATAATTATTACTTTTGTAGCCGCAAATGCCACTTTAGCTCAGCTGGTAGAGCGACGCATTCGTAATGCGTAGGTCGCGAGTTCAAGTCTCGCAAGTGGCTCTCTTGAAAAACAACAACTTACTTCAGAAGAGGTGGAAAACAATGTTTTCACCTCTTTTTTATTTTGGTTTTGGGTAATCTTTGATAGTGCAGACATAATCGAAATTTACACATTAGGGCACGTCCCTTTTGTGTAATTTTGGGGAGTTTATGTTCTTTTGCCTGGCTGGCTTTCGGAATCTTTTCCCCTTAAAAAATCGTTTTCTCCTATTTGGCCTGCTTTCACTAGCATTTTCTTTCTGCTGACGAGGGAGTGGCGTTTGAAAATTGTATGTATGTTCTTCTTGTATTTTAACAAAAATTTTTAATTGATTCTTCTTGGTTCGTATTTTCTAATCAGATTTTGTAATTTAAAAAATGAGTGTATTCATTCAAGTTTTTTCGCTTTTTATAACATTGGAATAGGTTTTGCAAAATGAATAGTAATAGAGAAGTATTTTAAAATGATATTTACTAATTTTTAAGATAAAATTATATTTTTGTTTTTAAAATATCTTAAAAAATAAAAAAGTGGCTTTCATAAAACAGAGGAGCTTTGGAGAGCTTTGTTTTTTGCTTTTAAGATATTAACTATTTATCTAATTATAAACCTAAAATTAATGTTATGAAAATTTTTTATCTGATTCTTGGAGTATTCCTTATTTTCGGAGCTTGTGCGGATGAGGAGGAGGAAGTGATACAGACACCTTTGGTGGAAGACGCTTCTCTGACGCTTAGCGTGGACAAGGTTACGCTTTCTTGCGCTGGGGGAATTGCGGAAGTGAAGCTGGAAACAAATCAGGAAGTTTGGGATGCTGTTCCTTCTGCCGGTTGGTTGACTGTAGAGAAAGGAAATAGTTCTTTGATTTTGAAAGCGGCGAAAAATGAAACGGGAGAGCAGTTGACAGCTACTCTTTTGGTCACTGCCGGAGTAGAGGAAAATGCGGACACTGCTGTCATTACGGTTGTACAAAATGATAACAGTTTGGTATTGGAGTATACCGTTCCGGCCCGGACTCAGATTATGTTACCGATATGCGGACTGGTTAAATGTTCCGTAGATTGGGGAGATGGACAGACGGAAGAAATAGATATGAAAATAGACAATATATCGGTTGCTCCTCCCAGACACATGTATACTGCAGCCGGTACTTATCTTGTCCGGATTTCTGGAGAAGTCCCGGAATTGTATTCCATGATTGGATTTTCGGATGAACAGAGAGCATACCTTTCCGGAATCAAACAGTGGGGTAAGACCGGACTGACTGCTTTGAGGTATGCTTTTTATCGGTGTATCAACATTGAGTCATTGCCTCTTGATACGGATGATTCTTTTGCTGAAGTTACCTCTTTTGAAAATGCTTTTAGTAATTGTACAGCTTTGAAAGAATTACCGGAAGGCCTTTTTGCAAGTGCTGTGAACGCTGAGACGTTCCGCGATTGTTTTTATAAATGTACGGCTTTGACTTCACTTCCGGCCCGGATGTTTGATAATTGCAATAAGGCGACGATTTTTGTATATACTTTTGGAGATTGTCCCCTTGTGGAATTACCGGAAGGACTTTTTAAAGATTGTATAGAAGCGGTTGACTTTAACAGTTGCTTTACAAACTGTATGACTTTGCGGGTTATTCCTGAGAATTTATTTGCGAATTGTCCGAAAGTAACCGATTTTTCTTATTGTTTCCGGAATGCTCAGTCTTTGATAAATATTCCGGCAAAGTTGTTCAATAATTGTACGTTAGCTGAAAAAATGGTGGGAATATTTACTTATTGTTATAGTTTGACATCTATTCCGGAAGAACTGTTCCGAAATTGTCCGGAGATTTCTACTTTTTCTTATTGTTTTACTTCCTGTACTTCTTTAACCGGTATTCCGGCCGGATTGTTTGATAATAACCGGAAGGTCGTTTCTTTTAAGGGAACTTTCCGGGATTGTATCTCGTTGACCGGGGAATCTCCTTACACGGAAATTGGCGGGAAAAAAGTGCATTTGTATGAGAGAAGAAATTACGGGGGAGAATTTGTGACACTTAACGAATACGATGCCTGCTTCCGGAATTGTAATGGATTGAGTGATTATAATACGATGCCTTCTGCTTGGAATAAATAATAGATTATATAGAGGAACATGAAAAAATTATTTTTTATTATATTCGGAATAGTCTTACTGTTTGAAGCCTGTTCCGATGACGAAAATACGATAGCAATAGCTAAACTGGATTTGGTGTCCGGTTCAGAGGAGTTTCCGATTACACTGTCGGAAGACGGAACCAGGGGGAATGTCGATTTTACAGATCAGGGAGGAACTTTGTCAGTTATTGTAGAGACTAATCAGACCGACTGGATTTATCGGGTAGAAGAAAGAAAAGATTGGTTTGAGGTTCATCAGAACGGAGATACACTTGTCTTGACGGTTGCGCAAAATAAACACGTCACTTCCCGGGAAGCTGTCGTTGAGGTGCGGGCTGGCAGTGTTGAAAATAATGCAACTTGTAAACTGACTGTAAAGCAGAGCGGAGTAGAAGGGGCAGATTTAGCGGTTACACCCGAAAAGTTGGAATTTCCGATAAAGGGAGGATCTTTAGAGGTAGAAGTAAAGACGAACCAGAAATTGTGGAGTATAAGTATTTCCAATACTGTCTTTACCATCGTAAAATCGGATAATAAAGTAAGGGTTACGGCAGAGGAGAATTTATATCCGGTGGCGCTTACAGCAGAGCTTACAATCGTTTCAGGTGAAGGGGAAAATTTGGAAACGGCTGTTATTCCGATTGTTCAGGAAGCTGCTCCGGCGGTGACTTTAACGGTCGATCCTGCTTCCATTCATTTTACAATGGCCGGAGGTGTAGATACCATACATCTCAAGATGCAGAATACTCATGTATGGCAGTATGTATGTGAACAAGAGTGGTTGGAATTAAAAGCCGAGAATGATTATTTGATTGTAACGGCTCCTAAAAATTCCTCTTATGATGCTTTGACAGCGGAAATTATGATTGTGGCCGGTATTGAGCAAAATTATGCCGGGCAGACTGTTACTGTTGTTCAGGAGGCGTCTTCACTGGCCGAAGCCATGATTTTTGAATTGTCAGTGCCTGCAAATGCTACGGCTGTGTTGCCTTTGTTGGGGACAGTAGATTGTTCGGTAGATTGGGGAGATGGGAGTGAAGTCGAAACGGTCACAACGGTTACGCCTACCCATGTTTACGCTCAGGAAGGTGTATATGAGGTAAAGATTTCAGGAAAAGTGACAGGATTAGGAACAAATAAGGCTATTTTTAATGTAACCTACAAAGATGCTTTTCAATACTTTACGGCTGTAAAGCAATGGGGGAATACAGGCTTGACTTCCTTAAAAGAAGCTTTCTGGAATTGCTCAAATCTGAAATCTGTTGCAAATGACGTAAACGAATCTTTCCTGGCTGTTACCACTTTCGAGAAAGCTTTTTATAAAGCTGCTGCTTTGGAAGAAATTCCTGCGGGAATTTTTAATAATTGTCCGAAAGTGACTTCTTTCAGAGAATGTTTTAATGGCTGTTCTGCGTTGGTTACTTTACCGGCGGGACTATTTTCAGCCTGCAAGGCTGTCACTACTTTTAGAAGTTGCTTTGACGGTTGTAGTAAATTAGCTTCTATTCCGGAGGGACTCTTTGCTAATAATCCGGCGGTGACAGATTTTTTCGGAACATTTAAATGGTGTGCACTGAAAGAAGTTCCGGCTAATACTTTTGAAAACTGTACAAAAGTGACGGGTTTTGGACAGATTTTTTATGCCTGTTCTGCTTTGGAAACCGTACCTGTTAGTATTTTCGACGATTGTCTTAATGTGACTACTTTTAGTTTTGCATTCTCGGGTACAAAATTGAAAGGAGAATCTCCTTATACAATGGTAGAGGGAGTAAAGGTGCATTTGTATGAAAGGGCTGAGCATACCACTGTTTTCAAAAAACCCACTACTTTTAATGATTGTTTTACCGGCTGTACTGATCTTATCGATTTCGAACAGATCCGGGCAGCAGGTTGGGCGAAGTAAGAAAAATTGATGTAAAGAAGAAGCTATCCTAAAAGCATTTTTAAGATAGCTTCTTTTTCTGTAGGCGTTAAGACTGAACGGAAAATCCTGTTGTCTTGTCTAGTTTTGTAAAAGTTTCAACAGTTTATCCAATTTGGGGGCAATAATAATTTCAGTTCGTCGGTTTAAAGTCCGGCCATCGGCTGTTTTGTTGTCGGCAACAGGCATATATTCTCCCCTTCCGGTAGGTTGGATTTGCAAAGGACTAACTTTGTAGTCTTTCGTCAGAATACGGACGACGGAGGTTGCACGGATCACACTCAGGTCCCAATTATCCTTGAATTGAACCGTATGGATAGGTTTAGAATCGGTATGTCCTTCTATAAAAACATCGATATCCGTCTGTTTATTTAATACTCCGGCTAATTTGGACAAAGCTTCTTTACCTCTTTTGTCTACTTTAGCGCTTCCTGATTCAAATAAAAGCTTATCTGACATGGCGACATATATTTTCCCGTCTTTTTGCCGCACACTCAGTTCATCACTTCCGAAACCCATTAAAGCATCTTGGATACTGCTCAAAAGTTCTTTTACTTTCAGGTTTTGGGAATCGATCAGTTTTTGCAGCTCACGTATAGTTTTCTCCCTATCGTCTAGAGCAGACATTTTTTCCCGGATCATAGCGTTTAATTTTTCCTGTTCCGATTTATTGGAATAGAGAAGATTCCGATAAGCCCGGATGATTCCGCCTAATTCTGTTGTGTCTGTCAGCAGACTGTCGATACGGAGGGTCTGTCGGGAATTTTCGTCCTTGCAGTCCGACAGTTCTTTCCGTAACTTTTCTCCTCTTTCGATAGCCGAAAGGCGTCCGTTTTCAGCTATAAGGTATTTTTTCTTGGAAACGCAAGAACTACAGAAAAAGAGGAAAGAAATAAGTATCAAAGAGGTTAATCTGTTCATAAAGAAGGAATGTTAAAGGTTTGTCCTCGGTTTTATAGCTGCAAACATAAAAAATAAATTAAATGTTTGAAAGGCTAAATGTTCAATTGTGAAAATGTTTGCGGAAATAAGAGAAAAAACAGAAGATCTACCTTTTCAGGGTGTCTCCTGTTTCAACTGTAAACCGGAAGTTATGTATTTGATTTCAATATTTTTTTCACTCTTGAACCGAATTGCGATTTGTGTCAATCTGATATATAGTCATTATATATCATTCTCTTATAGATTTGATACCATATAGTTCCCATAAAAGATATAATATTCAAAAATAACCGTTCCTGTATATTAGGGTAAAAACGGAGTTTATCATCCCCCTAAAGAGTAAATGTCATAAACTTGCATTGCTAAAATTGATGTTTTAGTCACTTTTTTGTGCTTCTTCCGCAATATATAACCTGTAATATCAAATATATTCCTAGATAATTTGTTCCTTTGTAGTCACATTGGATAGACATACGAATATGGAACGTAAATTACTGAACCGAATCAAAGTCGTTCTCGCAGAGAAAAACAGAAGTAATAAATGGCTCTCTGAACAATTGGATAAAGATCCCGCTATAATCTCCAAATGGGTTACCAATACAACACAACCCAATGTGGAAACGCTAATTCAAATATCCAAAGTTTTGGGTGTCACTGTGGATGACTTATTGAGGACGGAATAATAAGTTTATGGAGACAGATAAATTATATAAGTATCTTGATTTCAATGGCGGATTGATGATGTTGCATTATAGTAATCTTCAATTTACCAATGCTACGCAGTTGAACGACCCGTTTGATTGCCACCCATCGTTAATTGATTTCTCCAATGTTCCGCAAGAAGCGTGTGGAGGATGGACTTCGGAAATAATCGAAGAATTGGAAAGAGATCCATTTCGTAGAACTAGAGAAGAGGTGTGGATATGTAGTCTTTCCAAGATACATAATTCAATTTTGATGTGGAGCTATTATAGCAAACATAAAGGTATCTGTATTGGTTTGGATATGGAAAAAGCCCAAAAGTATCTTTCGAAAATACAAGGAAAAATCATGATTGGTTGTTCCGAAGTGGAAATCCAATATAAAGATATTGTAGAGAAGCCTGATTATTTCAGGAATGCAAAAGATTTCTTCCATTATCAGTTATCCACAAAGGCAAAAGCTTGGGAGCATGAACAAGAGGTTAGGCTATTTATTTTAGACCCTAGTCCCACATATATGGCATTATTACCGGATCAGAATGATGATAAAGGTCCGATTGATTGGAAGGAAGTACGAGCTTTCCCTAAAATCGGAGGAGAGTGTTTCGAGTCTGTCTATTTAGGAATCAACATGAATGCAGATGAAAAATCAAAAATAATAAGCGTTGCACGGAAACTGAATCCTGACATTAAGATTTACCAAATGGGGATTGATGCAAATGCTTTTAAGTTAAATACAGAACTGATAAAATAATAGAATGGCAAAGAAACAGAATAAACCGATAAAGGAAGAGGCTCTTGAAACGATACTTTTCAACTGTCGTAATAGTCTGCGTGGGCGTGCAGCCATGACAGATAAGCGCGATTTGCTGTTGACCCTTGTATTCCTGAAATTCATAGGAGAACGGTTCAAACAGCAAAAGGAGAAAATCAGGCATGAAATAGTGGAAGTACAGGGCATTAATGATACGGATTTCATTGAATTGCAACTTTCGCGCCCCAACCAATATATGCAGGACGGAGTGTTTTTTCTAACGGATGAAACATTTTGGGATAAGTTGATTCTTACCTCGCCTACTGGTATGGCCATTGCTTTCGATACGGCCATAAAAACTTTGGATGACAACGAACCTAAGTTGAAAAATGCTCTTCCACAGCAAATTTTCACGAAAACAGCCCTTGAACCGGGAGTTTTGAAAAGCGTAGTGGATGAAATAAACAAGATAGATCCCCAGAAATTTAATGATCACGACCTCATAGGCCGTGTATATGAGTATTTCTTACAGGCTTTTTCCATCAACGCAGACAAAGAGGAAGGAGAATTTTACACGCCGCATTCTATCGTAGAGCTTATCGCTTCTCTTATTGAACCTTTTGATGGGACGGTCTATGACCCTTGCTGTGGTTCCGGAGGTATGTTTGTTCAAGCTGCAAAGTTCATAGAGGCTCACGGCGGAAACACTAAAGCTGTCAATGTGTATGGGCAGGAATCAGAGCCGGCAACCTATCGCCTTGCAAAGATGAATCTGGCTATCCGAGGTATCTCTTACCATTTGGGTGATAGAGCTGTCTCCACTTTCTCTGATGACCAGCATAAGGAACTTAAGTTTGATTACATCATGGCTAACCCGCCGTTCAATTTGAAGAAATATGCCGAATACGGAGGTTTTGAGACTGATCCCCGATGGCAAGGCTATGGAGTTCCTCCTGCCAGCAATGCCAACTATGCGTGGATTCTTCATATCCTGAACAAATTGAATGTCAGTCGTGGAATCGCAGGATTCCTGCTTGCCAATGGTGCTTTGGATGATAGCGATACGCAGGAAATACGCAAACAGCTAATCGAAAGCGACAAAGTAGAAGCTATTATCGTTTTGCCGCGAAACATGTTCTATTCTACCGATATATCCGTCACCCTTTGGATTTTGAACAACAACAAGAAAGGTGGTCCATGGCATGGCAGACAACTTCGCGACCGTACAGGTGAAATCCTTTTCATTGACTTGCGGACATGGAACAATGACATATACGAAAAGAAATACGTCCGCTTGTCGGAAACGGAAATAGACAGAGTGCGTCAAATATACCTCGATTGGCAAACCGAGAATTTTGCCGAGTATGCAGAGCCGGAATTATACTATGCTGCACATCGTAACGAAATTCAAGAAAAGGGATATTCTCTTGTGCCATCCAGATACATTGAATTTATAGACCGTGATACGGAAATAGACTATAAGTCTGCCCTTTCAGAAATGAGTTGTAAATTTGATGAATTGAAGAAAAGATGGGATGCAAACGAAACGGAACTTATAAACGCTTTCAAAGTTTTAGGTTATGGAAAAGAATAAGCTGCAACATGGTATGACAACTGATAAACTGGTCTCTGATATTCGGAGTATCATTGAACAAGGTCGTCAACAGGCATACGCGGCTGCTAATCAGATTGCTGTACTTACTTATTGGCACATTGGGCGGCGAATAGTGGAAGAAGAACAGCATGGAGAAGTTCGTGCGCAGTATGGCACCCGGTTGATTAAAACATTAGCAGAGCAACTGGCACCTAAATACGGTAGTACATTCAGTAAACGCAATTTGGATTACTTCCGCCAATTTTACCTGTGTTTTAATGATTTGGAGATTGTGAACACGCGTGTTCACAATCTGACATGGTCGCACTTCCGCTCAATTATACAGGTTGCAGACCCTAAGGCCAGAGAGTGGTATGTAAAAGAGGCATCGGAACAGATGTGGAGTGTGAGGACACTCAATCGCAACATCGGTACACAATACTATGGCCGCCGTATGGCTTGTGTAAGGGAAGGGCTGGTATTGTCATCCCCTGATATTGAAGTCAATGATCCATTGGAATATATAAAGAGTCCGGTGGTTGCCGAGTTTTTAGGTTTTCGCAAGGACAACAAATATGACGAGAGCGAGTTGGAGCAAGCCTTAATAGATCATCTGCAACAATTTATCATGGAATTGGGACGTGGTTTCGCATTTGTCGACAGGCAGAAACACATATCAACGGACACAGGTGATTTTTACATTGATCTTGTGCTCTATAACATCAAGCTCAAGCGTTACGTGTTGTTTGAATTGAAAACACATTCTCTGACACACGCAGATGTGGGGCAATTGGATATGTATGTACGAATGTATGACGACCTTGTAAAAGATGAGAATGATAACCCGACAATAGGCATACTGCTTTGTACTGAAACCGACAAGGTAATGGCAAAATACTCTGTCCTTAACGGTAGCGAGCAACTTTTTGCAGCCAAATATATGGCCTATATGCCAACGGAAGAAGAGTTGAGCAGGGAGATAGAACAGCAAAAACGTTTTTTCTTGGAACAACACGGAATGGAGGAGTGATATGGGAATTAGTAATGTAAAACGGGTTCGCCTGGGAGATTATATTGAACAATGTGATGAAAGGAACTCTGCGCGTGGCAACTATCCTGTAATTGGTATAAATCGAGATAAAACATTTATGCCGACCGTTGCAAATTTGGATGGAGTAGATATGGCTAAATATAAAATTATTACAAAAGGAATGTTTGTATTTAGCGGGATGCAGACCGGGCGAGATGTATGTATTCGCATCGGGCTATATGACAAAGAACAACCTGCTCTAATTTCTCCTGCATATACAACATTTGTCATCAACGATGAAAAGAAAGTTGTGCCAGAATACTTCTTCATGTATTTTAATCGAGCCGAAAGTGATCGTTATGGTTGGTTCATTAGCGATTCCAGTGTTCGAGCCAACTTGGACTGGCCGCGTTTCCTTGATATTGAAATTCCGTTACCATCCCTTGACGAACAACAGAAAGTGGTAAATGCATGGAAAGCATTCCGGGAAATCAAAGAACAAAATGAGGCTAAGGCAGCTCCGCTTATGCAAGTCTGCCAAAGTTATATTCAAGAATTGAAACACAAATATCCTTTGCATGAGATTGAACCGTATATTGATGAATATGATGAAAGAAATTCTAATGAAACATATGGACTCGATGATGTAAGAGGGATCAGTATAGAAAAGAAGATTATAGAGACTAAAGCAAATATGGATGGAGTTAAATTGACTCCATATAAAATTTTCAAGACGAATACTTTTTGCTATGTAACGATAACATCTCGTAATGGAGAGAAAATTACATTGGCACTAAACAAAAACAATAATAATCACATCGTTTCATCATCATATATAACGTTTACTATTAATAATGAGGAAAGGATTCTTCCAGAATTCTTATATCTATGGTTTTGCCGACCGGAATTTGATCGGTACGTCCGTTTTAATTCATGGGGAAGTGCACGTGAAGCATTTTCATTTGAAGATATGAAACGTTGTAAGATACCTATTCCTCCCATTGACGTTCAACGTGCAATTGTCAATATCTACAAATGCGCTAACGAAGCCAAACAAATAGCAGAAGAAGCTGACAGACTTTCACGCGAAGTTTGTCCGGCATTGCTTCAACATGTCATACATTCTTAAATAGCAGCGATTATGGCAAACAAAGGGAAATATTATGAAAGTCAATTCGAGGAAGCAACCATCGAACTCCTCCGCGAGGCACATTGGCAATATACATTTGGTGATGACATTCACAGAAAATATACCGACCCACTCATCGAAGAGGATTTAAGAAGTTTTCTTGCTGATCAATACAAGGATAAGAATTTGACATCCTCCGAGATAGACGGCATTGTCGCCAATTTGCGCAATATAGGCGGTCAGAATGACTATTATGCTCTTCGGAATACTTTTTTGCTTTATCGTGACGGTTATGACTTTGCATATAGCGATGGTCGGGATAATCCGTTTCGTTTGGAATATATAGACTTTAAGTATCCCAACCATAATGTTTTCCGTTGTGTCAATCAGTTTGTCATGGAGCAAGGCCGAGAGAATCGTCGCCCCGACATTTTGCTTTTCATAAACGGCATACCCGTCTGCATTATCGAGTTGAAAAACCCAACAAAACAAAACGCTACTATACGCGATGCGCATACGCAGATTTGTACACGTTATATGCGGGATATTCCAGCATTGTTGAAATATTGCGCACTGGCAGTAATCAGCGATGGTGCGAAAAATGCGTTGGGTACGACATACACGCCATTTGAATTTTTCTACGAATGGAAAAAGATTGAGAATGAGGACAAAGCAGGAAAAGGACTTGATACACTTCGTACACTTATTCGCGGAGCACTTTCTCTGGAACGCATATTGGAGATATTACGGGACTATGTTTATTTTCCCGATCCTACAAAAGAAGACGACACGACTGAAATTGTATGCCGTTATCCGCAGTTCTTTGCTACACGCAAACTGCGAGACTATATCCTGAATCATTTGCGTTCTGTCGGAGGTGATGGTAAGGGCGGTACATATTTCGGAGCCACAGGGTGTGGAAAAACATATACCATGCTGTTCCTTGCCCGCCAATTGGCTTTGCGATGCAGAAAGCAACTGGGTAGCCCTACTATTCTCATCATAGTAGACAGGGAGGATTTGGAGACACAGACCGGGAAACTATTCTGCCGTTCGAAACAATATATTGAAGACGAAGCTGTAAAAGTCTTTGAAACAAGAAAGGAACTTGCCGAAGAAATGAGTATGCGTAAGACTGGCGGGGTCTATATTACCACGATTCAGAAATTCGCAGAGACTACAGGATTGTTGACAGAACGCTCTAATGTCATTTGCCTAAGTGATGAAGCCCATCGCTCCCAAAACAATATAGGTTCTAAACTATCCATCCAAACCGAAGGAGAAGCTGACAAGATAGGGGCGAAAATCACATACGGCTTTGCCAAATATTTACGGGATGCATTGCCGAACGCTACATACGTAGGCTTTACGGGAACACCCATTGACGAAACCGTACATGTATTTGGGAAGGTTGTAGATCAATATACGATGAAGGAGTCGGAGGATGACGGCATCACTGTCCCAATCAAATATGATCCTCGATTAGCTCGTGTATTCCTCAATAAAGAACAGGCAGAGAAAGTAGAAGAGTATTATCGCCTATGTGCAGACGAAGGGGCAACGCCGGAGGATATTGCCAAGAGCAAGGCCGCCATGTCAAGTATGGAAGTGATTATCGGTGATGAAGATGTCCTGCATCGTGTTGCCAAAGACATTATCGAAGATTATAAGCATCGAACTGAGACAACAGACCGTTTGCAAAAGGCTATGATTACTTGCGCTGACCGCAAGATAGCATTCAGACTGTATAAAATCATGCGAAAGATGCAGCCCGACTGGTTCGAGAAAAAGAAAGCATTGAACGAACTTGTATTGACAGCAGACGAAAAGAACAAACTGAACGACATCGCATTTGTCAATATGGTTATGACCAGAGATAAGGACGATGAAAAAGAATTTTACAATCTGCTTGGAGACAAGGAATATCGTAAATTCCTTGATACTGAGTTCAAATCGGAAAAATCGAATTTCCATATCTCCATCAATGTGGATATGTGGATTACGGGATTCGATGTGCCTTGCCTTACGATGCTCTATAACGACAAACCGTTATCGAAACATACGCTCATTCAGACCATTTCGCGTGTAAATCGTAAATTCGGCACAAAAGAGTGTGGCTTTATCATCGACTATATAGGTATTCGCGAAGAGATGAAAAAGGCCATGAAAAAATATGGTGGTGAAGTCGGTCCTCAGGAAGACTTGGAGGTTGCACGTGAAGTATTGCGGAACGAACTGCAACTTTTGCAAGAACGATTGTCTGGACTTGTATTTGACCGTTTCTTCGGGAACAATGACCTTGTCCGACTTCAGTTCATTCAGGAAGCGGCTGAATATATCCTTGCCAACAGTGTGGAACGAAAAGGAGAGGTTTCCTTTCTCAAACTTTTCAAGGAACATGTTAAACGGCTGCGCTCTGCTTATAATATCTGTAACCCAGCCGGCATTCTGACAGAAGAAGAGGTAACATGGAGCCAATGCTTTATGGGTATCTGCTCATACGTGAACAAAATGACTGCCACAGAGCACGACACGGAAAGCATGAACAGGTACGTGGAACAGATGGTTCAGGAAGCGATTCTTGCAAGTGGTGTAGAACGAGTAATGAATGAAGGTGTTGAAGAAAATATTTTTAGCGACTCATTTGCCAAAGAGGTCGATGAAATAAAAATGCCGTTCACCAAGTTCCAAATTCTTTGTAAACTTGTCGCTAAAGCCATCAGAGCATACAGCCGGACAAACAAGATTCAGGCTGAACATTTCCAGAAAATGCTTGAAGATACGATAGATGCCTATAACACACGGGACAAGCTGACATTCACCAATGAAGTGACACAGAACGTGGTGAATGATGTATGTGACATTGTTTCATACAAAATCAATGGGCTGTCGAACAAACTGATGAACATTCTGAAAGAGCTTAAAGCTGATAGTGAGAAATTCAAGGTTTTGGGTATCACTTTCGAGGAGAAAGCTTTCTTTGATGTCCTTATTGAGGTTCGAGATAAACACGGTTTTGAGTATGCGGATAATCGTTGTATTGAGTTGGCAAAGAAAATCAAGATACTGATTGATGATACCGCTGTTTATGCCGATTGGTTAAATAACGACAACCTGAAAAGCAAACTCGCCAGCCAGCTTACCTATCTTCTTTACAAAGACGGTTATCCTCCTCAATGGGATGAAGAGGTTTTTCAGAAAGTTCTGGAGCAGGTGGAAAATTATAAGAAACATAAATAAACAGGTATTTTTAAATTGACAAAATATAGTTGAAATATGAGTTTACGTATTTAACATTTTTCAGATTTACATCTAATAAAAGATGAGCCATCTATGAAAACGCTGTTAACGTATTTTATTTAAAGCATGGATGAAATACAAAAAGACGGGAATATAGATCTCGTTATTTTTACTGGAGACTTAGTTGATAAAGGTGGGTGTAGCTTTGGAAATATTGATACAGCTTTCAAGGAATTTGAAAAAGTAGTAATAACTCCTATTATAGAAAAACTAAAACTTCCCAAAGAACGATCCGTGTTTATTCCGGGCAATTACGATACAGAAAATGATGCAAAAAAAAACATAGAGAAAACAGGCATTATCAAGACGTATTCTTTAAATGAGAAACAACAGATTATTGATTTGAAAAATTCTACGGATAAATCAATAATGGAAATGCTTTGTTCTCGAACAAAAGTGCTTAAAGAATTCGAGAAAACTTATTATTCAGAGAACTTAAACGGAAGTTACCAATATGGGGATTTTGAATCTAATTTCAAATTTGACATAAATGGGTGTAAAGTAGGTGTAACAAGTTTAAATGCTGTTTGGCTTTGTGGTCTTGGTGATGACAAGGAATTATTTATAGGGATGGATCAGATTACAAATTTACAATCGTTCCTTTCTGATTGTGATATAAAAATTATTGCATCACAGGTTGGGTATGATTTATTGACAGAGGCAGAAGGTAAATATGTAAAAGAAACCACGTAAAATGCTGTATATTAGTTATTATATTTGCAGCTGTTATGCTTTTATTTTCATTTGTTACTTTCTTGTCCTCTTATCAAAATATATATTGCAGTTCCAATCTTTTTTATTTCGTTCATTTTCTTTTTAGGAAGATTGACGGTCAACGCCCCGTGTTCTACCTTTGCTTCGATTTTTTCTTTATCGATATTGTCCGGTAAAATCATTGTCTGTTGAGATTGAATATAAGAAAACTCTCTCCGGAGATATTTACCTTGCTTGTGATTTTCGTTATGTTCTTCTTTTTCTCCATAGAAACCAGAAGTTGATTTTCGTCGTCAATTTTGATCGTAAAATCATTTTTCGTCCTGCCCGGAGTGGCCAATTCTACTTTATATTCGTTTTCATTTTCGATAACGTTAATGGCCGGAGCATTTGTATTTGCTTTTTCTAGCCATTCATTTCCGAAGAAATCATTGAAAATTCCCGGGAACCAGTTTTGAGATCTTTTAACAGGCATCATAATTAATTCCTTCCCCTTCTTTAGTTAAACATTCAAATTTTATTCATTTGAGTTTTATTAGGAACTCGAACTCGACAGTAGCTATTCCAATATATGCCAAATGATTTTAAGCGGAAAAGACTGAAAAATTGACTAGAAAAACGTCAACTTTCCAGTTTGTATTTTATGTAAATTACAGGAGGAAGTGTTTTCTAAGGATGTTTTATGTTCAGGTATTGAATTCGGATCTCCTCTCTATTTTCTAAACCCGGATATTTTTATCCTTATACATTTCTGTATTTGTAATTGCAATGTTTTCAAATGTGGGTCTCATTCAGTAGGTCAGAATTTCGGGCCCTTCTTCTGTAATTAAAATTGTATTTTCCCATTGAGCGGAAGCTGAGCCGTCGGCTGTATAGACTGTCCAGTCGTTTTCTTCATCGATAAAAATTTCATAGTCTCCCAGGTTAATCATCGGTTCTATGGTGAAGATCATACCGGGTACTAATAGCATACCGCTTCCTTTTTTACCGACATGTTCTACTTCTGGTTTTTCGTGGAAAGCGAGTCCGACCCCGTGTCCGCAGAAATCCCGGACAACAGAATAACCGTGGCTTTCTGCATTTTTTTGTATGGCTTCGCCTATATCTCCCAGAAATCCCCAGGGACGGGCGGCCTTTATTCCCAATTCCAGGCATTCGCGGGTAACGTCTACCAATTTCCGATAGGCTGGGGAGACGTTGCCGATCATAAACATACGAGAGGCGTCGGAAAAATAGCCGTTTAAGATGGTGGATACGTCTACATTAATGATGTCGCCATCCTGTAGGCGAATATTCTTATCCGGTATGCCGTGGCATACTTCGTCGTTAATGGAGGTGCATACACTTTTGGGAAAACCCTCGTAATGAAGGGGGGCCGGGATCGCTCCGTGAGAGAGAGTGAAATCATAAACTAAGGTATCGATTTCTTCAGTGGACATTCCTTCGTGAATATGGGCGGCTACATGGTCGAGTACGGCTGTGTTGATAAGTGCGCTCCGGCGAATCCCTTCGATTTGTTCTGGAGTTTTAATAATCTTGCGGGGAGGAACAATATGTCCGAGTCTTCTGTGATACCGTAACTTTTCTTCTAAAGGAGTGGGTTCCGGATTTAAGCGTTTGTTCATTATAATTATTTTACAGTCTTGATGTGTCTACATGCCCCTCAAAGATACCATAATTTTATTTTTTTATGCATTGTTTTTAGGTGTTTAAGTAAATAGAATTTTCGAAATAGAACGGTTCAATTGTTCAAAATAATAATGTTCCGGTGTATGAACGGTGGGCCCCCTAAATTTAAGTTGAAGGTTTTTGATTTGATAAATTTGTTATTTTTGAAAAGATGTATATAAATTATGGGGGGTATGTATGGAAAATATATATTATTTTTAAAATATACCCTATAAAAATGATAGGTTATTTTGAAAAAATATATATTTGTTGTCGAAATGGACAAAAAAGGATAAGGAAAGAAATGGGAGGGGATCGATAACTTTTGAGTTTTTCCGGCTTTATCATTATCAAAATGGAAAAGATCGGTTATGGGAAAAATCAGAAAAATTGATGTATTGGCTTTTGGAGGAGATGTTCCGGGGGATAAATGCTATATCCGGGCGGGTATTTATGACGGCTGTCAGAAGTTTGGGATAGCTAAAAATATACTACTATACATTTACACACTACATTTATAAGCTTATGACTACTTTGAGATTTAAAATGGTGGAAGAGGCCATCAAACGGAAAGCTTTGGAAGTAAAGTCACCGGAGGCCCTTGCATCGGAGTATTTTGGCATTCATGTGTTCAATCGTGAAAAAATGGCAAAATATTTGCCTGAGGAAACTTTTCGGACGTTAGTAGACAGTGTGGACAAAGGCACACCTTTGAGTCGGGAAATTGCGGATAGCGTAGCGCAAGGGATGAAAAAATGGGCCTTAAAATTAGGGGTTACGCATTATACCCATTGGTTTCAGCCTTTAACGGGAGGTACGGCCGAGAAACACGATGCGTTTGTAGAAATGGATGGCAAAGGGGGAATGATAGAAGAATTTTCCGGTAAATTGCTGATCCAGCAGGAGCCGGATGCTTCCAGTTTCCCCAATGGCGGTATCCGAAATACTTTTGAAGCCCGCGGATATAGTGCTTGGGATGCCACTTCGCCTGCCTTTATTGTAGATACGACTTTGTGTATTCCGACGGTTTTTATTTCTTATACCGGAGAGGCTTTGGATTATAAAGTGCCCTTATTGAAGGCAGAACTGGCGGTCAATAAAGCTGCAACCGGAGTGTGTCGTTTGTTCGATTCCGGTGTTTCAAAGGTCATGTCGTATCTGGGCTGGGAACAGGAATATTTTCTGGTGGATGAAGGTTTGTGGGCAGCCCGCCCGGATTTGATGTTGACGGGGCGGACTTTGATTGGACATGAAAGTGCTAAAAATCAACAGCTGGAAGATCATTATTTCGGCACTATCCCTACGCGGGTGATGGCTTTTATGAAAGATCTGGAATGCGAATGTCTGAAATTGGGAATTCCGGTCAAGACCCGTCACAATGAAGTAGCTCCTAATCAATTTGAACTGGCTCCTATTTTTGAGAGGACGAATCTGGCCAATGATCACAACCAGTTGCTGATGGCTGTGATGAAAAAAATAGCTCGTCGGCATTGTTTCCGTTTGCTTTTGCATGAAAAGCCGTTTAAGGGCATAAATGGTTCCGGAAAACATTGTAATTGGTCGTTAGGAACCGATACCGGCATAAATTTGTTGTCTCCGGGAAAGGCTTCTCAGGAAAATTTGCAGTTTGTCACTTTTTTGGTCAATGTATTGATGGCCGTTTACAAATATAATGGATTGTTGAAAGCTTGTATTTCTACGGCAACAAATGCGCATCGTCTGGGGGCAAACGAAGCGCCTCCTGCCATTATTTCTTCTTTTTTGGGTAGTCAAGTGAGCGAAGTATTGGATCGCATTGAAAAAAGCGATACGGAAGATGTGATCCGGATGGATGCCAAGGCCGGATTCCATTTGAATGGAATTACCCATATTCCGGAATTATTGATTGACAATACCGACCGGAACAGGACTTCTCCCTTTGCTTTTACAGGGAATCGGTTTGAGTTCAGGGCTGTCGGTTCTTCCGCCAATTGCGCTAAAGCCATGATTGTGTTAAATACAGCAGTGGCAGAACAATTGACAACGTTTAAAAAAGACGTAGCCCATTTGATGCAGCAAGGAAAATCCAAAGAAAATGCCATTTATTCTGTCATAAAAGAATATATCCGGAAATCTGCTCCGATTCGTTTTGACGGAAACGGATACAGCGAGGCGTGGAAAAAGGAAGCTTCCGAGAGGGGATTAGATTGTGAGACTTCCATTCCAATAATTTTACAGCAATTTATTGCACCCGATGTCGTGAAAATGTTTGAAAGCCAAGGTGTAATGACGACCAAGGAGTTAGAGGCCCGGGAGGAAGTATATGTAGAGACTTATACGAAAAAATTGCAGATCGAAGGCCGGGTTTTGGGTGATTTGGCAATCAATCATATTATACCGGTAGCCTCCCGTTACCAGAATATATTGCTGGAAAAAGTGGACCGTATGAGTATGTTATTCTCTTCTGAAAAATTGCATGCTTTGGCCCGCTATGATATGGAAATGATCGAAAGATTGTCTACCCATATCTCGGAGATACAAAATATCGTAGAACAATTATCCAATGCCCGGAAAAAGGCGAATAAAATAAGGAATGAAAAAGAAAAGGCCATGGCTTATCACGATACAGTCTTACCTCTGTTTGATAAAATTCGTTATCACATTGATAAGTTGGAATTATATATAGACGATGAGATGTGGCCTTTACCGAAGTATCGGGAGTTGTTATTTATCCGTTGATAAGAGAATGCCGGAGAAGAGTAGAACCGGTTGGGATGCCTTTTCCGGCTTGGAAGTATCGAAAAAATAATTTTTTGAATAAAAAAGAATATATGAGTGATCCGATTAAACATGAGTGTGGTATAGCACTTGTCCGGCTTTTAAAACCTTTCGAGTATTATCATCAGAAGTATGGAACCGCTGTATACGGTTTAAATACGCTTTATCTTTTAATGGAAAAACAACACAACCGGGGACAGGAAGGGGCTGGAATGGCATGTGTCAAATTGAATGCTCAGCCGGGAGAAGAGTATATTTTCCGGGAAAGAGCTTTGGGGAACGGGGCTATCAGTGAGGTTTTCGATCGTGTAAATCAACAGATAACTCTTCAGCAGGCAGACGGACAGCTTGCCCTTGAAAAATTGCCTTTTATCGGAGAATTGTATTTAGGGCATTTGCGTTATAGTACGACCGGTAAATCCGGTTTGTCTTATGTACATCCTTTTTTAAGACGTAACAATTGGCGGAGCCGGAATCTTTGTCTGGCAGGTAATTTCAATTTGACCAATGTGGATGAGATATTGGCAGATATTGTAGCTAAAGGGCAACATCCGCGTCATAATGCGGATACGTTTATTATACTGGAGCAAATCGGTTATCTGTTGGACCGTCAGGTGGAGAAATTGTATGAACAATACAGTGCTCCGGGTTTGTCGGGTACGGAATTGAACCGTATCATAGAAGAAAAACTGGATTTAGAGACGATTCTCCGGACCGCTTCCGGGAAATGGGATGGCGGATTTGTAATCGGAGGGCTGACAGGAAGTGGGGATGCTTTTGTTTTCCGGGATAAATGGGGAATTCGCCCTGCTTTTTATTATGCCGATGAAGAAATTATCGTAGTAGCTTCTGAACGTCCTGTAATACAGACTATTTTGAATGTACGTACCGAACAGGTCCGGGAGTTGGAAGCCGGACAGGGGCTTATCATAAAGAAAAGCGGCGAAATGAAGTTGTCCCGGATTGCTTCTACAGGAAAAATAACTCCTTGTTCTTTCGAGCGGATTTATTTTTCCAGGGGAAGTGACCGGGATATTTATCAGGAACGGAAAATGCTGGGAAATTTACTGACGGATCAGATATTGAAGAGTGTTGGTTATGATACGGATAATACTGTATTTTCTTTTATTCCGAATACGGCGGAAATCGCTTATTACGGAATGCTGGAAGGTCTGGATGATTACTTGAATTCGAGGAAGAGTGTGGAGTTATTGGGAACGACGGATAATGTTTCGTCTGATCGGGCAGATCAAATCTTATCCCGGAGGATTCGTACCGAGAAGCTGGCTATCAAAGATATTAAATTACGTACCTTTATTGCAGAAAATAATAGCCGGAATGATTTGGCGACACATGTTTACGATATTACTTACGGTACTATTGTGGAAGGAGTGGACAGTATTGTGGTGATAGACGATAGTATTGTCCGGGGAACAACGCTGAAACAGAGTATCATTAAAATTTTATCCCGGTTAAATCCAAAGAAAATTGTCGTTGTTTCTTCTTCTCCTCAGATTCGTTATCCGGATTGTTATGGGATCGATATGTCGCGTATGGAAGAATTTATCGCTTTTAATGCTGCCATTGAGCTTTTGAAGGAAAAAGGACAGGAAAAGATCATTGAGGAGGTGTATCGGAAATGTAAGGAACAGCAGGGGCGTCCCAAAGAAGAAATTATAAACTATGTCAAAGAAATTTATGCTCCTTTTACGGATGACGATATTTCAGCCCGTATTGCTGAGATGGTGCGTCCGCAAGGAAGTCATATAGAAATAGAAATCGTTTACCAAACGATAAAGAATCTGCATAGAGCTTGTGAGGGGCATGCCGGGGATTGGTATTTTTCGGGGAATTATCCTACTCCCGGGGGAAATCGGTTGGTAAATAATGCTTTTATCCATTACTATGAAAATATCTATACAAAAAAATAATTGGCTGTCTATAGCAGAATTCATTCGACGGGATCTGGAAGATTATGTCGTAAGGCATAATTTGCGAGCTTTGGTATTGGGCGTTTCCGGAGGAATTGATTCAGCTCTGACAGCAGCCTTAGCTGCTGAAGCATGTCGTAAGTTGGGTATTTCTCTTTATGGCCGGAGTATAACCATTGAAACGAACACTGAGGCGGAGAAAGAACGTGCCCGGGCGGTAGGAAACGCTTTTTGTACGGATTTCCGGGAAGTAGACCTGACGGCTTTGTATTTATCTGTCCGGGAGGAGATGGAGGAGGTAAAAATAAAAGAGATTTCCCGGGAGGACAAAGTTCGGAGGGGAAATATCAAAGCCCGGTTACGGATGATTTATTTGTATAATCTGGCTCAGCAACACAAAGGAATGGTGTTGAGTACAGACAATAGGACGGAATATATGTTAGGGTTCTGGACACTTCATGGAGATGTGGGAGATTATACTCCTCTATTCGGATTGTGGAAAACGGAAGTGTATGCTTTGGCCCGTGCATGGGTGGAGCAGGAAACAGAGCTGTCAAAGCGAAAAGCCTTACAGGCCTGTATAGAGGGGCTGCCGACCGATGGTTTGGGGATTTCGGCCAGTGATACGGAGCAACTAGGAGCCCGGACGTATGAAGAAGTAGATGATACGTTGAAGGAATATTTAGAGGGGGATTCTTTATTGGGAAATCCGACGGTTATCGGAAGGCATCTTGCGTCGGAATATAAACGTCGCAATCCTTATTGTATTACCCGCGGGATGTTGGGATTAGAAGATATATGACAGGAAGGTGCAGTATTCAGAATGAGGAATGAAGATACGGAATTTTGCCGGAGTTCTCTCCGAACCGGAATTTAGAAAATCGGAAATCGGTATGGAAAAACTGAAATTTACAAAGATGCAAGGCATTGGGAATGATTATGTATACCTGTATGGGATGGGAGATGCCTTGGGAGATATTCCGCAGTTGGCCCGGATAATAAGTGACCGGCATTTTGGCGTAGGTTCGGATGGCTTGATTCTGATTGACCCTTCCGATGAGGCGGATTTTCGGATGCGTATGTTTAATGCCGATGGTTCAGAGTCACCGATGTGTGGAAATGGCTCGCGTTGTGTCGGTAAATATGTGTATGACAAAGGATATACTCATAAAACGGAAATAAAATTGGAGACGGCAGCAGGAATAAAATTGTTGACTCTTTTTCCCGAAAAAGGGGAGGTAAAAAGAGTAAAGGTGGATATGGGCGAACCGGAATTGCGTTCGGATAGAATACCTGTGGCTTTTGAAGGAGAACAAGTGGTGAATTTACCGTTCCGCTTGAGGGAAAAGATTTTTTATATCACCTGCGTTTCGATGGGCAACCCCCATGCCGTTTTATTTGTGCCGGAAGTCCGGGAAATAGAGGTAGAAACGCTTGGCCCTGCTCTGGAATTGCATCCTTTTTTCCCTCGACGGACCAATATTGAGTTTGTAGAAGTGATTTCTCCCGTCGAATTAAAGATGAGGGTTTGGGAAAGGGGTTCCGGTGAGACATTCGCTTGTGGTACGGGAGCTTGTGCTTCTTTGGTGGCTGCCGTTTTAAACGGAAAGTCCGAACGTAAAGTAACTGTGCATTTGTTGGGAGGGGAACTGGAGATCGAGTGGGGGAAAGACAATCATGTCTATATGACGGGGGGAGCAGAGATTGTGTTTGAAGGAGAGATACAAGGAGAAAAAATGAAGAAAATCTGATTTTGTCTGGCGGATTTTCCATAGGATAAAAATATATGGTGTCGTTAAATGAACAATTTTTAAAATTACCCGAAAGTTATTTGTTTTCAGAAATCGTTGGGCGGGTGAAGGCTTTTAAAGCGGCTCATCCGGAGGCGGAAGTGATTCGTCTGGGGATTGGGGATGTGACAAAGCCTTTAGTTCCATCTGTTATAAAGGCTTTACGCCAGGCGGTAGAGGAAATGGCGGAGAGTAAGACGTTCCGAGGATATGGACCTGAACAGGGCTATGATTTTTTGAGACAGACGATTATTCAGAAAGATTTTATGCCCAGGGGTATTTCTTTAGAGACCGATGAAGTATTTATCAGTGACGGGGCGAAAAGTGATATCGGCAATATTACGGATATGTTAAGCCGGGAAAATCGGATTGCCGTCACGGATCCTGTGTATCCCGTTTATGTGGACAGTAATGTAATGGGGGGAAGAGCCGGAGAGTTATTGGAAAATGGACAATGGAGTGATATTGTTTATATTCCTTGTACGGCAGAAAATCATTTTATTCCGGAATTGCCTTTGGTTTGTCCGGATGTCATTTATTTGTGTTTACCGAATAATCCCACCGGTATGACCCTTTCGAAATCGGAATTGAAGAAATGGGTCGACTATGCTTTGGAGAATAAGATTTTGATTTTATTTGATGCAGCTTATGAAGCTTACATTCAGGAAGAAGATATACCGCATAGTATATATGAAATACAGGGGGCGAAGGAAGTTGCCATTGAATTTCGCAGTTTTTCGAAGACCGCCGGATTTACCGGTTTACGTTGCGGGTATACAGTGGTGCCTAAAGCTTTGACAATAAAAATGTCGCATAGGGGGCAGGTGTCTGTAAACCGTCTGTGGAATCGCCGCCAATGCACGAAATTTAACGGTACGGCATATATCGTCCAACGGGCGGCTGAAGCTATTTATACGGAGGCCGGCCAGAAAGAGATCCGGGGAATCATTCGGTATTATATGGAGAATGCCCGTATAATCCGGGAGGGACTAAAAGAAGCCGGTTTTGAAATTTATGGAGGAGTAAATGCCCCTTATATTTGGTTGAAGATTCCGGAAGGGATAAATTCCTGGGCGTTTTTTGACCGGTTATTGACGGAATGTCAGGTGGTGGGTACTCCGGGGATTGGTTTTGGGCCGAGTGGGGAAGGTTATTTTCGTTTGACAGCTTTTGGAGATCAGACGGAAACCCGGCAAGCTATTCAGCGAATACAGGAAAAAGCTGCCGGGAGGTTTTGAAAAAGAGCCGGGATTCTAGGAATGGAATCCGCTTTTTTAGTAGGTTTAAGGTTCCACATCTTTATAAGGTAGGGGCCAGGGGATAGAAGCCTGAAGTTTTTGCGAAGCATGGAGAGGAAAATAAGGATCTCGTAATAGTTCCCTGCCCATTACAATCAGGTCGGCATTTCCGTTTACTAAAATTGTCTCTGCTTGTACAGCATCCGTAATCAGGCCTACTGTAGCTATTTTAATAGAGCTTTCTTTTTTTATCTGACTGGCAAAAGGTAGTTGGTAGCCGTAATTTACCGGAATTGGGGCCGTGTGAATCAATCCTCCTGAGGAAACGTCTAAAACGTCTATCCCTCTTTCGTATAAAACGTTCGCAAGGCGTACGGATTGAGACCAGTCCCAACCTTCGTTGGCCCAGTCCGTTGCGGAGATGCGGACCCATAGTGGGAGTTCCGGGGGCCATACTTTGCGAACAGCGTCGACTACTTCTGTCAGTAGACGTATCCGGTTTTCAAAGTTTCCTCCGTATTCGTCTGTGCGTAAATTCGACAGAGGAGAAAGGAACTCATGTAACAGATAACCGTGGGCAGCGTGAATTTCCAGAATTTTATAACCGGCTTTAACAGCTCTTTGGGTAGCTGTAGAGAAATCAGTTATGATTTTTTCTATTCCTTTTTTGTCTAAAACTTCTGGAATTCCGCTGTCTGGCCTTTGTGGAATTGCTGAAGGAGCAACAATGGGCCATCCTCCTTCAGCAGGTTTCAGAAATTTTCCTTTTTGGTCCTTTTGGGCAGAAGTACTTGCCTTCCGACCGGCATGTGCTAGCTGAATACCGGGGACGGCGCCCTGTTCTTCAATGAAAGTTGTGATTTGCTGCAGTTTTGATATGTGTTCATCCTGCCAAAGTCCCAGGTCATTGGGCGTAATCCGTCCTTCCGGAGATACGGCAGTGGCTTCCTGTAAGATGACAGCGGCTCCTCCCACAGCCCGGCTTCCCAGATGAACCAGGTGCCAGTCGTTTGCAAATCCGTCTTTAGCTGTATACTGGCACATGGGCGACATGACAATCCGGTTTTTTAAAGTTAAGGATTTCAGTTCGTAAGTAGAAAATAACATTTTAGTTTATTTTGAATGGGGGTTATAAAAGTACTTCCAGTTGTTTATTGATAAAATCCATTTCATCCCGTTTTAAAATGATATGGGTGGCGTGTGCGTTTGAAACTGCCTGCTCCGGATTCCGGGCTCCTACCAAGGCTATTGTAATTCCGGGATGATCGATGGTCCAGCGGAGTACCAATTGGGAAAGAGAAGCTCCTTTTTCGTGGGCTAAAGGCCGGATTTTTTCCAGGAAAGCATTGGTGCGTAAAATACTTTCGGCTGTAAAAAAGGGATGATGTGCCCGGTGGTCTCCTGGTGCAAATTTATGGTTCGGAGTCATTTTGCCAGTCAGTAATCCTCGTTCCAGCGGACTGTAGGCAAGTACAGATTTTCCATGCTGAACACACCAGGGAATTGTCTTTTTTTCTGTTTCCCGGTTTACCATACTAAATGGAATCTGATCCGATACCCAGGAGATATATTGATCCGCTTCTGCCAATAAGTGATCGTCATAATTACATACGCCTGCATAGCGGACTTTTCCTTGTTCGATCAGTCTTTCTACGGCTTCGAAAGTTTCGCTCATGGGAGTTGTTGTATCCGGCCAATGGATCTGATAAAGATCGATGTAATCTGTTTTCAGCCGGCGTAAACTGTCTTCACATTCTTTTATAATACTTTCTTTTCCAGCATACTTATAGATATCGATGGGATGTCCGTCATTATCCTGGCTTTTAAAAGCAAAATCTCCTTTGGCTAAATCCCAGCGCATACCGTATTTTGTCAGGATTTGTACTTTGTCTCGTTTTATTCCTTCAATTGCTTGTCCGACGATTTCTTCGCTGGTTCCTTGTCCGTATATAGGGGCTGTATCTATGGATGTTACTCCTTCATTATAGGCTGCACGTATGGCATTTACTGCGTCTTGCCGGTTTGTTGCTCCCCACATCCAGCCTCCGGCTGCCCAAGAACCAAACGTTATAACGGATAGTTCCAAATCTGTATTTGCTAGTTTTCGATATTCCATGGTATTTCATTTAATGATATTTGAATGTGTAATGTTTACGTAATAGAAGTTGTAAAGTTCGAAAAACACCCTCGAATGGCTTCTATGGTAAATCTTCATTTATCGGTTAAATGTTTGTGACGAAAAACAGTTCTAGGAGGAATTTGTTTTTCAAATTTTGAAATTTCCCGGCTCTTTCAGATCGTCTCGATAATTTGGCATAGTTCTTGTTGCACAAAATTTTCGTGATTGTGAAATTTTTGTAATATTGAAAAACTAAAATGGATTTATACGTCAATAAAATCTCGCATTATATTCCTGAAGGGGTGGTTGAAAATTCTTATTTTAAAGAAGTGAACGGGTTGGATGAGGAATGGATATATTCCCGTACAGGTATTAAAACCCGGAGTAAGGCCGGAGAGGAGGAGAATACAAATACAATGGGTATAAAAGCGGTGGATAACGGAGTAGAAGATTTACCTTATCCGATGGAAAGTATAGATTTGATTGTGGCTGCTACTTATTCTCCTTATGATACGGTTGCTACCATTGCTCATATGGTACAAAGACGTTATCATGCAGAGAGGGCTAAATGTGTCAGTGTGTCGTCAGCTTGTTCTTCTTTTATTAATGCAATGGAGGTCGTAGAGGGATATTTTGCCATGGGGAAAGCTCATCGGGCTCTGGTCATTGCCTCGGAGCATAATACGGCTTATGCAAACGAGACGGATCCGCAAAGCGGACATTTATGGGGGGATGGGGCAGTTGCTTTTTTTATCTCTCCGGAAAAATACAGGGAAAGTGATGCTCAAATTTTGAGTATCTATACACAGGGGTTAGGTCATATTGGGAAATCCACCAGTGCGGTATACCTGAGACCCAGAAATGGAGGGATTGGCATGCCTGAAGGGCGCGATGTGTTTATTAATGCTTGTCATTATATGGTAGAGGCTTTGGAAAGGGCTGGAGAAAGGTGTGGAAAGAAACTTTCCGACTTGAATTATATTTCTTCCCATCAGGCGAATCAGCGTATTATTCGCAATATTGCCCGCCAAACCGGTTTTCCTGAAGAGTGTTTTTTGATGAATATAGAGAACCGTGGTAATACAGGTTGTCCCAGTTGTGCTATTTCCTTGTCGGAGAATTTACATCGGATTCAGAAAGGAGATTTGGTCGGCTTAACAGTATTTGGCGGGGGATATTCTTGTGGGGCGATGTTGCTTCAGTTTTAGCAAGGAAAAAATCTGTCTGTTCTGTTTTATTTTACGGAAATGTCCTGAAAGTTCTTTTGGAATTTGGAGGAATGCCCGTTTGTAAAAAATCAGAGTCTCGACCTGGAGGCATTTCTACGGAGCGTTTTTATTCCATCTTATTGATGGTCAGGTCTGGTAAGGATTGTATAAATTGGAACAATAGGCTTTCTTCTCCGAATTTGCGGGTTTTGATGACCATGGTAACATGGTAGGTTTTAGTGTCTCCGAAATGTTCCTCATCGGTTGTATAACTGGTGATATGGTGCCCTAGACTATTGATTTCATTGGTAATAATTCCCAGATTTTCCTTTTTACTGGTCGTAAAAATCAGCAAAATACTGTGGAGTCCCACTTTCCGGAGGAAGAGATTGGTTAATTCAAGGCCAGCTAGTGTAAGCACGACTCCGGCGATACCGATATAATACATTCCCCCGCCGATGACAAGTCCTATGGCGGCAGTCGCCCATAAACCGGCTGCTGTGGTGAGTCCCCGGACAAATTGTTTTTGTATAATAATAGTACCTGCACCGAGAAAACCGATTCCGCTGACAACTTGCGCAGCTATACGGCTGGGATCGAGTCCGACGCCGGCCGTTCCTAATACGTCCGAAAAACCATGTTGGGAGACGATCATAAACAAGGCGCTTCCCAGGCATACGAGGAAGTGGGTCCGCAGGCCTGCTTCTTTGGCCCGATATTCCCTATCCAGACCGATAAGTGCTCCGAAACAGGAGGCGACGACTAATCTTAATATTAAATCCCACATCATTTTTCCGTTTATATTGTAAGACTTTTAGTTTTTTTCCAGCGTATATTCCTTTACTCCTAAACTCTCGTATGTATCTCGGAGGGCTTCGTCGTTATCGGTAATTACCAATAATTTATCTCCGGTTTTTAATTGTGTTTTTCCAGTGGGAACCATGTAATTGTTTTCCCGATTAATCATAACGACCAGTGTATTATCCGGTAGGGATAAGTGCATCAATTGGTTCCCCTTTTGTAACAATTCCGGGGTGATGGTAATTTCAGACATAGCCGACTTTATGCTTTCCGGTAACTCTACTCCGAACGTATTTCCGGTTTTGGGCTCCGGCATTCCCAGATTCAGTCGTTTGGCTACCCAGGGAATGCTCATCCCCTGGACGAGCAAAGAAAGTATGGTAATAAAGAATACGACATTGAATATCAGGTCGGCATGCGGAACTCCTGCAATTTGGGGATAGGTTGCGAAAATAATCGGAACGGCTCCCCTTAGACCGACCCAGGAAACGAAAATGCGGCCTTTCATCGGTAATTTTCGGAAGGGTAGCAGGCAGAGGAATACGCTGACAGGACGGGCTATCAGGATCAGAAAGACGCCTACCAGTAACCCAAGACTGGCTACTTCGAGTAATTCGTGTGGATTTACTAATAACCCCAGGGTAAGGAACATGATGATCTGGCATAGCCAGGCAAATCCGTCGAAAAACGAAGTGACACTTTTTTTATGAATAAAAGGTCGGTTCCCGACAATAACTCCTGCGATATAAACTGCTAAATAACCATTCCCCCGAAGTAAATTCGTAAAAGAGAAAACGAAAAATACCAGAGCCAGTAATAATACGGGATAGAGAGATTCGTATTGGATGTTGATTTTATTCAGGGTTAAGACAGCTAAACGTCCTAGCAGGTAGCCACAGATGGCTCCTATACTCAGTTGCATAACCAATTCCAGAGCCAGCGAGCCGATACCCATATTTTCCGCCTGTACCATTTGGATAAAAAGAATGGTCAGCAAATAAGCCATCGGGTCATTACTTCCACTTTCCAGTTCCAGCATCGGGCGTAAGTTGTACTTCAAATGTAGTTTTTTAGAACGGAGGATGGAGAAAACAGAAGCTGAATCGGTTGAAGACATTACGGAAGCCAGCAGCAGAGCTTCTACCAATGTAAGCGCGATGTGTTGTCCCGTCATGCCGGAGATCCAGTAGATAAATCCACCTGTTACTAAGGCGGTTATAAAAACTCCTGCCGTGGCTAAAACAACGCCTTCTCCTAATACGGGACGGATTTCTGTCATCTTGGTATCCATTCCGCCAGAAAACAGAATGATGCTCAAAGCAATCATGCCGATAAATTGTGCTTGTTGCGGATTGTTGAATTGAATTCCCAGGCCGTCACTTCCAAATAACATACCAACGATAAGGAACAACAGCAAAGCCGGTACTCCGAAACGATAGCCGGTTTTGCCCACGATTAGGCTGACAAATAAAAGAATAGAACCAATAAGCAGGATATTTTCGGTAGTAAAGATCATAAATTATACTTTAGTAAGTTGAAGAAGTAATTTTAATGGGTCTTATCGAATGCCTAGCAAAATTAAGTATAATTTGTGAATTAATTTAATGAAAATAGAAATGCTCCTTTGAAAATATGTTAAATTTTATCACTTTATTTTATTTGTTTTTCGTTCGGCCAGATAGACTCCTGAAAGAATGAGTACGGCTCCCAGAAGGGCGTAGGCGGTGATTTTTTCATCTAATACCAGCCAGGAAACAAACAGGGTGACAATACTGATAAAATAAATATAATTATTTGTATGTACAGCTCCTAAGTTTTTAATGATGATATTCCAAATGTAAAAACAGAGAGAGGAAGCGATGAGGCTCAGGAAAAGTAAATTGAAAATGACTTCTTTTTGAAGAAGAATAGAAAAATCCAGGGGGAGGGGTTCGTAACAAAACCAGGGCAAAAGAGTGAGTATGCTGTAAAAGAAAACACGCCTGGTCGTAAATAACACTGGATATTGATGACTGATTTTTTTGATTAATATGGAATATATTGCCCAGGATAAAGCGGAGAAAAAAGATAATAAATCTCCTGCCGGGTTTAACTGAAGGATGAAATTACCGTTGAAGACAATTAAAAAGACACCTCCTAAAGCGATGATGGAACCAAGGAAGGTATGACGCTTTAACGGTTCGTTTTTCAAGGTAAAATTTGCTATAAAAGCAGTGAGCAAAGGGGCTGTAGTAACGATCAGAGCTACGTTGGAGGTATTGGTAATCCCAACAGCCGTATTTTCCGTTAAGAAATAGATCGTCCCTCCGAAAAGTCCGGCTGCAAAAAATATCGCTTCGTCTTTCCATTTTTTCACTTTAGGGAGGCGAGGATAAAATATCCAAAGAACGGCGTAGGCGATCACAAAACGGTAAAGCATAATGCCGGCTGGACTTAAACCGTTGAAAATTAGTATTTTTGTGGAAATCAGTGTGATTCCCCAGATAATAATGGTGAAAGCTGCTAGTATATGAAAAAGCATGTTTTTTTTACCCATAGCCTGATTTTTATCGGAGGACAAAGATAGAGATTAAAAGGGTGTGTAGAGTATAAAAAAGGAAGTATTCCCTTGGAATGCTAAAAATGGATACGATTTACCGGAAACTATAGGAGAAAAGCATTTCTGAGTGTTTTCTTCTCTTCCTTTATATCCCGTATATTTTTTGAATATTTTTACGTATAAACGTTCTACACAACTATTTTTTTAGGCAGAAATTAAATTTATTTTCAAAAAAAATCGTTTGAAATCAATTTTTTTTTCATATTTATTGAAATAATAAACATAAATCATCGTAGTTTTGCATGAATTTTGTAGAGTTTCGCCTATAAAATTTTGGACTTTTTATTTAATTCCCTGATATATCAATTAAAAATAATATGAAAATTCAAAAACTAATGAAAATGCAGTTTCGTAAGTTATTTATTGTTGCATTCGGTGTGACGCTTTTTGCTTGTAGTTCCAAGCAGCAAACAGGTTTTGGAGGAGCGGCAGAATATGCTGTCATTACGTTGGAGCCTCAGTCAGTTGCTCTGAGTAGTTCTTATCCTGCTACCATCCGAGGCCGGCAGGATATCGAGATTCGCCCAAATGTAAGTGGTTTTATTACTCAATTATGTGTGGATGAGGGGGCGACAGTCCGGAAGGGGGAAACTTTATTTATAATTGATCCGGTGCAGTATGAAGAAGCTGTAAACGTAGCGCGGGCTGCTGTAAACGTGGCGAAGGCCAATGTGGCGACAGCACAGTTAACTACGGATAACAAACGGGAATTGACGAAAAAGAATATTATCAGTCAATACGATTTACAAATGGCTGAGAATACGCTGGCTTCTCAGAAAGCGGCTCTGGCGCAGGCTGAGGCCCAGTTAGTGAATGCCGAAAAAAATCTTTCTTATACAAAGGTCGTAAGTCCTTCGGATGGAGTAGTAGGAACGATCCCTTTTCGGGTAGGGGCTTTAGTAGGACCTACGACCGCAACGCCTTTGACTACAGTTTCGGATATTTCGAAAATGTATGTTTATTTTTCGATGACGGAAAAACAATTATTGGATTTAATCCGGCAGGATGGTTCCTCTACAGGGGTATTGCAAAAGATGCCCGAAGTGGAATTAGTACTGGCTGATGGTTCGCTTTATCCGGAGAAGGGTAAGATTGAAACAATCAGTGGAGTGATTGATCAGGCTACCGGAGCTGTGAGCGTTAGGGCTGCGTTTAACAACCCGCAATATTTATTGAGAAGCGGAGGAACCGGATCTATACAGATCCCTTCGGTTATGGAAGAGGCTCTTTTAATACCTCAAAAGGCTTCGTATGAGCTACAGGATAAAAAGTTTGTATATGTAGTACAAGCTGATTCCACCCTGAAAAATACGGAAATACAAGTATTTAATTTAGATGACGGAAAGAATTATGTCGTTACTGCTGGTTTAAATCCTGGAGATCAGGTGGTGATAGAAGGAGTAGGTACTTTGAGAGACGGACAGCGGATCAAGCCCATTACTCCGCAGGAATCAGCAGCTAAAATCAGTGCTATGACTCAGAAACAAGGGGAAGCTGAGAAAAAATAATTTGTGTTAAAAAGAAAAGAAAATGAAATTAGATAAATTTATAAACCGTCCGGTGCTTTCGACGGTTATTTCTATTCTAATCGTTATTTTAGGGGTATTGGGATTAGTGTCTCTCCCTGTGTCTCAGTATCCGGATATTGCTCCTCCTACTATACGTGTGAATACAACTTATACCGGAGCGAATGCCCAGACCGTTTTAAACAGTGTGATCGCTCCTTTGGAAGAGCAGATTAACGGTGTAGAAGATATGATGTACATGACTTCTACGGCAACCAATACAGGGGATGCGTCGATAGAAGTGTATTTTAAACAGGGAACAGACCCGGATATGGCTGCCGTAAACGTACAAAACCGTGTGGCTAAGGCACAAGGTTTTCTGCCGGTAGAAGTAACCCAAGTCGGGGTGATCACTCAAAAGCGGCAGACAAGTATGTTGATGGGTTTTTCTTTGTATAGTTCCGACGATAAATACGATGTTAATTTTTTAGAGAATTATCTGAATATTAATACGGTTCCGGAAATTAAGCGTATCCCGGGAGTAGGGGATGTGATGGTTTTTGGAACGGATTATTCCATGCGTATCTGGTTAAAGCCAGATGTAATGGCTCAGTATAAACTCATGCCGGGAGATGTGACGGTTGCTTTGGCCGAACAGAATATAGAAGCTGCGCCCGGACAATTCGGAGAAAAAGGCGATCAGTCTTTCCAGTATATCATGCGCTATAAAGGTCGTTTGCAGACTGTAGAGGAATTTGAAGATATCGTGATCCGGGCGACTCCGGATGGAGAGATCTTGCGGCTGAAGGATGTAGCTAATGTGGAGTTGGGACGATTGACTTACGGATATGACAATAAGGTAAACGGACATGCCGGAGTAACCGCTATCGTTTTTCAGACAGCGGGTTCCAATGCAACAGAAATTATCAATAATATCAGCGATTATTTGAATAAGATTGAGAAGGATTTGCCTTCCGGAGTAAAAATTGCCACCCTTATCAATGCAAATGACTTTTTGTTTGCGTCCATACATGAGGTATTAAAGACATTGATAGAGGCATTTATTCTGGTATTTTTGGTCGTGTATATCTTTTTGCAGGATTTTCGTTCAACTTTAATTCCGGCGATAGCCATTCCTGTGGCCCTGATCGGTACCTTTTTTGGTTTGTATCTGATAGGATTTAGTGTCAACTTACTGACCTTATGTGCTATGGTCTTGGCTATTGCGATTGTAGTAGATGATGCAATTGTAGTGGTGGAAGGGGTGCATGCGAAACTGGATCAGGGATATAAGTCGGCCCGTTTAGCCTCTATTGATGCCATGAGTGAGTTGGGAGGAGCAATCGTATCCATTACTTTGGTAATGATGTCGGTTTTTATTCCGGTAAGCTTTATGGGGGGAACATCCGGAACTTTTTACCGTCAGTTCGGTTTGACAATGGCGATTGCTATCGGATTGTCCGCTATTAATGCGTTGACATTGAGTCCGGCTTTGTGTGCTATTTTCCTGAAACCGCATCAGCAGAAAGGAGAAAAAAAGAAAAAAACGACCTTTATCGAGCGTTTTCATATCGCTTTTAACGTTGCTTACGACCGGCTGTTGAAGAAATATGAGAAGAGTATATTGTTTTTTATACACCGCAAAATATTAGCTTTTGGGGTAGTAGTAGTCACTGCTGTCTTGTTGATTTTATTGATGAATATTACTCCGACGGGATTAGTGCCCAATGAAGATACGGGGACGTTGTTTGTAGTGGTGGATATGGCTCCCGGGACTTCTCAGGAAAGAACCCAGTATGTCATGCAGCAAGTGGACAGTTTGGTCGCAGCTAATCCGGCTGTGGCAAACCGGACGCAGGTGACCGGCTATAGTTTTCTGGCCGGACAAGGTAGTTCTTACGGTACATTGATTGTAAAGTTGAAAGACTGGTCGGAACGGAAGGGAGAAGGGCAGGATCTCAATTCCATCATCGGTTCACTTTATATGCAGGCGAAAACGGCTATCAAAGATGCCCGGGTATTGTTATTTGCTCCTCCGATGATTCCCGGCTATAGTGTTACGAACGGTTATGAATTGAATTTACAGGACAAGACAGGAGGCGATCTGGATGATTTTTACGAAATTGCCCAAAACTTTTTGGCGAAGTTGAGGGAAAGACCGGAAATTGCTACGGCTCAAACTTCCTTTAATCCTACCTTCCCGCAGTATATGATCGAGATCGATGCGGCAAAATGTAAACAAGCCGGTATCAGTCCGAATGATATTCTGACGACCTTGCAGGGATATTACGGGGGTATTTATGCTTCCAATTTTAACCGTTTTGGAAAGCTTTACCGTGTCATGATACAAGCCGATCCCAAATATCGTGTTAGTCCCGAGTCTTTGCAGGGGATAAAAGTGAGAAATGGCAATGAGATGGCTCCGATTACTCAATTTATGACTTTGAAAAAAGTATACGGCCCGGATAATATTAAACGTTTTAATATGTTTACTTCTATGAGTGTAAACGGTTCTGCAGCAGATGGCTATAGCTCCGGACAGGCTATTAAGGCTATAGAAGAAGTGGCTGCTGCTGAATTGCCGACCGGATATGGATATGAATTTTCGGGTATGACCCGTGAAGAACAAGGGAGTAGCGGGGGAACAACGGCTATCATTTTTGCCCTTTGTCTGGTATTTGTTTATTTGTTGTTGAGTGCACAGTATGAAAGTTATTTATTGCCTTTGGTCGTTATCCTTTCTGTGCCTTCCGGTTTGATGGGAAGTTTTATTTTTGCTCAGATAATGGGAGTAGAAAATAATATTTACATGCAGATTGCCCTTATTATGTTGATTGGTTTATTGGCGAAAAATGCCATTCTGATTACGGAATTTGCCTTAGACAGGCGAAAAACGGGCATGAGTATTAAAGATGCGGCTATATCGGGTGCTTCTGCCCGTTTACGGCCTATTTTGATGACATCCTTGGCGATGATTATCGGGTTGATTCCTTTGATGTTTGCTCACGGAGTAGGGGCAAATGGTAACAGTACGTTAGGGACGGGATCCATCGGAGGTATGCTTATCGGTATGATATGTCAGATATTTATTGTGCCGGCATTGTTTGTCGCTTTTGAATATCTGCAGGAAAGACTTAAACCGATGGAATGGCATGATACAGATAATACAGAAATAGAATCTGAGATTGAACAGTATACGAAATAATGAATAAAATGAAGATAAAAATCCTATTATATCCGTTGTGTATGGCTTTACTTTTGAGTAGTTGCCATATATATAAGCAGTATAGCCGGCCTGAAGTAGATACTCAGGGACTTTACAGAGATCCTGTTTCGACTACAGATACGTTGGTTTCTGATACTTCAAATATGGCGAATCTCCCTTGGGAGCAGGTATTTACCGATCCGGATTTACAGGCGTTGATTCGCTTGGGTTTGGAGAGAAATACGGATTTACAGGCGGCCTTGCTGAGGGTGAAAGAGGCTCAGGCCAGCTTGATGACCTCCCGTTTGTCTTATTTGCCTTCTCTTTCTTTGGCGCCTCAAGGAGGAGTAAGTAGTTTTGACAAGTCGCACGGAAGTTGGAGCTGGTCGTTGCCGGTAGTGGGAAGTTGGGAGATTGACCTTTTCGGTAAAATCTTAAATACCAAACGGGCTGCGAAAGCCGCTTTGCTACAGAGTGAAGCTTATCAGCAGGCTGTACAGACGCAAGTAGTGGCAGCCATCGCCAATTATTATTATATGTTGCTTATGCTGGATAAGCAGTTGGAGATAACGGAAGAAACTTCTGTACTCTGGAAGAAGAATGTGGAGACCATGAGGGCGATGAAAGAGGCGGCTATGGTGAATGAGGCCGGAGTAGTACAGAGTGAAGCCAATTATTATATGGTTCTTGCCTCCATGGCGGATTTGAAAAATCAGATTCGGGAAACGGAGAATTCCTTGTCATTATTGCTGAGGCAAGCTCCGCAAAAAATTGCAAGAGGAAGAATAGAAGATCAGCAATTACCGACAGTATTGCAAGCCGGAGTTCCGATTCAGTTGTTGGGAAACCGCCCGGACGTAAAAGTGGCAGAGATGGCATTAGCGGGGACATACTACAATACAAATGAAGCCCGGGCCGCTTTTTACCCCCAGATTACAATAAATGGCACTTACGGTTGGACCAATCAGGCCGGGAATCTGATTACGAATCCCGGGAAAATGATTGCTTCCGTGATTGGTTCCCTGACTCAGCCTCTTTTTTATCGGGGAGCTAATATTGCCCGTTTAAAAATTGCCAAAGCCCAGCAACAGGAAGCCTTATTGAGTTTTGAACAGGCTATTCTGAATGCGGGAAGCGAAGTGAGCAATGCTTTAAATCTTTACCAGACGGCACAGGATAAAATTGTACAACGGGAAAAGCAGATCGAATCTTTGGAAAAATCCGTAGAATATACTCAGGAATTATTAACGTTAGGAACCTCTACTTATCTGGAAGTCCTGACGGCTCAACAATCTTTGTTAAGCGCCCAGTTGTCGGGGATAGCTGATGAATTCCAACGGATGCAGGCGGTTGTGAATTTGTATCATGCTTTAGGAGGAGGAGTAAAATAATTAACCTTTAATATTGAAATTATGATCAGTCCATTGGCTTATGTAGATAAAGGAGCTAAAATCGGCGATAATGTCACGATTCATCCTTTCGCCTATATCGATAAAAATGTGGAAATCGGCGATAATTGTACGATCATGCCCTATGCTAGTATACTGAGTGGGACGCGTATGGGAACAGATAATATAGTATATCAGGGGGCTATAATTGGTGCTACTCCTCAGGATTTTAAGTTTAAAGGTGAGGATACTTTATTGAAAATCGGGCATCACAATACGATCCGGGAAAAGGTAATTATCAACCGGGGTACCAATACGACTGATAGTACGATTGTCGGGGATGGCAACTTTTTATTGGAAGGGGTTCATCTGGCTCACGATACCCATTTAGGAAATAATTGTGTTTTGGGGAATGGGGCGAAGACGGCCGGAAATTGTATTATCGATGATGAGGCCATTTTGGGAAGCGGAGTGATTATAAAACACGGTTGCCGGGTAGGAAGCTGGTCGTTGGTACGCGATGGATGCCGGGCCAATAAAGATGTGCCTCCTTATATTGTAGCGGCTCATAATCCGATTACTTATTATGGGATTAATGCTCTTATATTGGCGAAAGAAGGTCATTTCTCAGAGGGTTTGATCGATGACATTGCCAAAGCTTACCGACAGATTTATCAGTGTGGTACCAGTTTGGAAAATGCTCTCCGGCGTATCCGGGAAATAATGGAAATCGGTCCTGAATTGGCTTATATGCTCGATTTTATCGAGTCTTCGGAGAGGGGCATCATCGGTGTTACCCTATAGGGACGTGCCCTTTTGTGTCATTTATCCAAAAGACATGCCTGAAAAGGCTGTTGCTGGATAAAGACACTTTGCACCGAATTGACATTTCCCGGATATCTGGATAAATTCAGAGTTGCCTTTCTATGGCTTAGCGGTTTGAGAGGTTGTAGGTGTTTTTTTGTTGATAAAAATAAATCCGATAACAATTAGGGCGAGAGCGATCGGGTCGTGCCAGGAAAATTTCTGTAATCCCATTCCGATGGTGACAATTGCTCCGGTAACAGGGAGCAGATAAATATAAGCGCTTTCTACAAAGGGAGTGATATAGTTCAGGGCTTTTACCGAGAGGTAATAAGCTCCCATCGTGGTGATAAGGAGTATAAACCCGAATTCCAGCCAAATAGCTACCGGAGCGGTTGTGTGGAAGAGTGAGGCTTGTAAAAGTTGCCGGATCCCAAAAGGAAAAGTAACAATAAAAGCTGCCAGTCCCATCCATTTCATTACTACGAAAGCGTTGTACTTTTGCGTATAAGGTTTGATTAATACTAAAAAAAGGGATTTGGCTACTGTGGAAGCGAAGACCAGGATATCACCTGTAAAGGAGTCTTTTACATTTCCGCTATGGGGCATGATCGAAACATAGAGCGCTCCTCCGAGACCGAGGATAATCCCGATCATTTTATATTTTGTAAATTTTACGTGTAGAATCAGTACAGCCAGTAACAAGACAATAATCGGCTGGAGGGTACGGATAACGAAAGTATCTACGGGCCCCGTGATGTTAAGTCCTGTAAGGTATAACAGTAAATTTGCGCCTATTCCCAAAACGCCGCCCAGCATCATCATGCCGATATCGCGTCGCCCCGGACTATTTTCGGGAGTACGGGGGAGAAAGAGGCCGATAATCCAGAAGCCAACAGCACACATAAGACATCGGGCGAGAACCAGTCCTAACGGACCGATCCATTCCGGCATAAGTACTTTCATAAAATTCGTATTGAAACTATAAATAAGTATGGTTCCCAATACCATCAGATTACCGATAATTTCCCTTGTTTTCATATTTATATTTTTGAGTTCATACGAGATTTTTAAGTTATGAGTTTTCTTTTTATCCTTTAGTAGCCTGTAACTGTGGGGGAGGATTTGCCGTATATTTTTCATTAAAAATTTAATAAAAGAGAGATATGCGGTATTTTTTGATTATTTTATTGGCTTTAGGGTTGTCTGGAAAGACGACTTGGGCACAGGTTGGAGAAAAAGTTGGGGAAGTCAAAGTTTTGAATGTCAAAAACGACACCATTAATTTACCGATGTTGGGTAAGGAAGCGTTGTTAATATTTTACCAGGATCCTGGACATGCCAGTCAGAACGAAGATTTGCAGGATTATTTTAAAGCTCATCCGATGAATAGTTCCAAAATTGAGTCTTACGGAGTGGTAAATATGGCAGCAGCACCCTTGATTCCCAATGGAATGATTAAGCGGATGGCACGTAAGCGGACAAGAGGCACAAATGCTCAGGTATATTTTGACCCGAATAATTATTTAAGCCGGGGATGGAATTTGGGGGATGTAAACAATGCCTCTTGTGTAATAGCTGTAGACAAGGACCGGATCATCCGCTTTTTTAAAGCGGGACAAGTTACCCCTGCAGAAATGCAACAAGTGATTGAATGGGTAAATCAAAATAAGTAATTTTTGAAAATATAAAATTGGGTAAAAATCTATATCTTCGGGGGAAATTATTAAAAAATTTCCAATGCAAAAATCCAAGAAAAATTACCTGATCTATATATTGATGCTCCTTTTGTTTGGGCTTCTGATCTATGCGGCCTTGCATCGGGGAGAACGTTTTGCAGAAATCGGGGTGGTTACTGTTGTCCAACAGGAAGGCGGGGCTTTTGAGTTATTTCAGCGTATTATTGCTGATAATTTAGTCAGCCCTTTAGCTGTACTTCTGTTTCAGATCATTGTGATATTGGCTGCCGTTCGCATTTTCTCCTGGCTTTTCAGCTATATCGGCCAACCCGGAGTCATGGGAGAAATTATTGCGGGGATTGTCTTAGGGCCTTCTTTGTTGGGATATTTTTTCCCGAACTTTTTTGAAATGCTTTTTCCGCCGGCCTCTTTAATGAATTTGAATTTGTTAAGCCAGATTGGACTGGTTTTGTTTATGTTTGTGATCGGTATGGAATTGGATTTCGGGGTACTGAAGAACAAGATGAACGAAACCCTGGTGATCAGTCATGCGGGAATTGTAGTCCCTTTTTTCTTGGGCATTGTCACTTCGTTTTGGGTGTATGAGAAATATGCCGTTACGCATACGGCGTTTCTCCCTTTTGCTCTTTTTATCGGGATTTCAATGAGTATTACTGCTTTTCCTGTTTTGGCCAGAATTGTTCAGGAAAGGGGATTGACGAAAAAACATATCGGAATTTTGTCTATTGCTTCGGCTGCCAATGATGATGTGACGGCCTGGTGTTTGTTGGCAGTTGTCATTGCAATTGCTAAAGCCGGTACTTTTGTTAGTGCCCTTTTTACTGTAGGCTTGACATTGTTGTACATTTTGATTATGTTTCTCGCCGTTCGTCCTTTCTTGAAAAAGATCGGGAATGTATATGCGACCAGCGAGGTTATCAATAAGACTTTTGTCGCTTTTATCTTTATCGTTTTAGTACTGTCGGCTGTAACAACTGAAATCATCGGCATTCACGCTTTGTTTGGGGCTTTTATTGCGGGAGTCGTTATGCCTTCCAATATCGGCTTCCGCAAAGTGATGATGGAGAAAGTAGAGGATGTCGCTTTGGTTTTTTTCCTGCCTTTATTTTTTGCTTTTACAGGATTGAGAACGGAAATCGGTTTGTTAAATAGTCCTGAATTATGGGGAGTTTGTGCTCTATTTGTGGGAATGGCTATTGTCGGTAAATTGGGAGGATGTGCTATTGCCTCCAGGCTGGTAGGAGAAAGCTGGAAAGACAGTTTTATCATTGGTACTCTGATGAACACAAGGGGGCTCATGGAGTTAGTCGCTTTAAATATCGGTTACGAAATGGGGGTATTGCCTCCTTCTATTTTTGTCATTCTGGTTTTGATGGCGTTGATTACCACGTTTATGACGACTCCTTTGCTGATTTTCTTTGAAAAAGTCTTTCATGTAAAAGAAGGTATAGTTGAATTAAAGAATAGAATATTGCTTTCCTTTGGGAAACCGGAAAGTGGGAAAGTACTTCTGTCTGTCATTCATTTTTTCCTGGGACATCAGTTGAAAGATACAGAATTGATCGCGGCTCATTTTACTTTGGGAGCAGACGTTAATCCCGCTAAAGCGGCCGAATATGCTTATAAGAGTTTTCAGCCGATCAGGGGGGAGGCCGAACGATTGGGCGTAAAACTTACGGAACGATATCAGGTAACGGATAAACTGATATACGAGGTGGCCCGGATGGCTGAAAAAGAGAAGGTCCGTTTTTTATTTGTAGGAGCGGGCCAACAGTTTATGCAGGAATACGCACAGCGCTTAACGGAACAACGTATGCCTTTACTATATCGTTTTTTTCGGATGCTCAGTCGGGGAACTTACGATCTGCCCGGAATACTCCACCGGGAAAAAATAGAAAAAATGATGCGGGAGGTCGATTGTCCTGTTGCGATCTTCGTTAACCGCCATTTTTATTGTCCTGAATATATTTATTGGATCATTGGCGGAGAAGAAGATCTGTTTCTGACAGAATATATGGTTGCACTTTTAGCAAAAGGGGTAAATATCCGCGTCTGTTATAGGGAAGAAAGTGGAGAAAATATGTCTTTGCAAAACCATTTGGATAATTTATATAGTCAATATCCTGAAAATTTGATTCCCGATGTATCTTTGAGGAATCAGGAGGCCCTGCAAGGAGTGAATCGCCTGGCTGTTTTGAGTTACGATACCTGTGTACACATTGCTGCCGATGCCGATTTGTTTTCTTCTTTGCCTTCTTTATTGGTAATACATCCGGGAAAAATAGATGAAGGAAAAGAACTTGCAGAATAAAATTATTCGTACATTTTATAATACTTGTCGATATGAATTTTCCCTTTTTCGTCAGGGGTGAATACCAGGCATTTGTTTTGTAATTTCTGACCTGCAAAGTCGATAATCAGGTTCGGATCAAAAGGCTGACCGTTGATGCGGGTTTCAAAGTGCAAATGTTCTGTCGTAGCTCTTCCTGTGCGTCCTTCCAAAGAGAGGGGATCTCCGGCTTTTACTTTATCTCCGGCCTTTACTAGGAGTTTAGAACTATGCCCATATACCGTTTCCAGACCGTTGTAATGCCGGATCACTACCACATTCCCATACCCTCTGGCGCGGCCTGCGATTCGGATAATACCGTCGAAAGCCGCCCGGATCGTATCGTTGGCAAATGTTTTGATATCGATACCGGTGTGGGGACGATTGTGGCGTCTGCCATATTGGGATAAAATACGTGCATTGGGAAGGGGAAATGCGAAAGAATTTTCTGTGATTTGCCCAAAATCTATCCACAACTCTTTACATTTATCGAATAATTTTTCCGTTTTAGCTCTTACCAGATATCTTTCTTCCCCGCTGAAAATATCTGTAATTTCAGGGGCAGGAGCTATGAATTCTGCCGGCTTAGGTAAATAATCAGAATAGGCTAAAGTCGCTGGCATTAACATTCCTTCTGTGGAGAAAGGACGTAATTGGGTAGAGAAAGGAACTTCCGGAAGATGCTGCAAAGAGCAAGAGGTAAAAAACAGAGAAATCAAAAGAGAGACAAACGTAAATAACTTTCTATAACTCATAGGCTCAATTTTTACGATTACAAAAATAAGAAAAATAGTTTTAATGTCGATGGAACTTATTAAATACCAACACTTTTTAACGATTTTATATTTCACCGCAAAATAATGGGGGACAGGGATATTGAAAAACTAGAAGAAAACGGTATTTGTCTGCTTTAGTTTAAAATACTACCTTTGCTTCGGTTTTATTGTTGAGAAAATGGATTGGTTAAGAGAGCTTTTTGTAGACCATTCAGTAATACAGGCTGTAGTGGTGGTTTCCCTCATTACGGCTATGGGGTTAGTGTTGGGGAAAGTAAAAATTCTGGGAATTTCTTTAGGAGTAACTTTTGTATTTTTCATCGGAATTTTAGCCGGTCATTTGGGCTTGAGTATTGATCCGCAGATGTTGAACTATGCTGAAAGTTTCGGTTTGATCCTCTTTGTATATGCTTTGGGCTTGCAGGTGGGGCCCGGTTTTTTCGGTTCTTTTCGCAAAGGAGGAATTACCTTGAATATGCTGGCTTTAGCTGTAGTGTTGTTGGGAACTGTCATGACGATTCTTTTCCATATTTTTACCGGGGTTTCCTTGTCGGATATGGTCGGTATTTTAAGCGGAGCGGTAACCAACACCCCGGCTCTGGGAGCAGCCCAGCAGACTTTAAAGCAACTACAGATAGAAGAAACGGATCCGGCTTTGGGATGTGCTGTGACCTATCCTTTAGGAGTGGTGGGGGTTATAATTGCCCTTGTCGTTATTCGCAAAATGTTTTTGGATAGGACGGTTCCTACTCCGGGAGAGGATATGAAATCCCATACCACCTTTATTGTCGGTTTTCAGGTATGTAATCCCGGGATATTCGGTAAAACGATCAGGGAAACGGCATTGTTGGCCTATCATAAATTTGTAATATCGCGTTTATGGCGGGATGGAAGAGTTTCGATACCGACTTCCGATACGGTATTACAGGAAGGGGATCGACTATTAGTGATCACTTCGGAAACGGAGGTGGGTACACTTGCCATGTTGTTTGGGGAACAGGAGCATGTCGATTGGAATAAGGACGATATCGATTGGAATGCGATTGATAGCCAGCTGATATCTCAGCGGATTTTAGTAACGCGTTCTGAAATCAATGGGAAAAAATTAGGATCTTTACGGTTGCGGAATCATTTTGGTATCAATATCACCCGGATTTACCGGGCAGGGGTGGAGTTATTGGCGACTCCGGAATTAGTTCTTCAATTGGGGGATAAGTTGACTGTCGTCGGAGAGGCAAATGCTATTGCTAATGTGGAAAAAGTATTGGGGAATAAGGTGATGAGCCTGAAAGAACCCAATCTGGTTGCTGTATTTGTGGGGATTGTGTTGGGGTTGATTGTGGGGTCCATTCCTTTTGTTATTCCAGGAGTTAGTTTCCCCGTTAAATTAGGTATAGCCGGGGGGCCTATTATTATGGGGATTTTGATGGGAGCTTTTGGGCCGCGGCTTCATATGATTACTTATACGACCCGTAGTGCTAATTTAATGTTGAGGGCTTTAGGGTTATCAATGTATTTAGCCTGTTTAGGATTGGATGCGGGAGTTCATTTTTTTGAGACGGTTTTCCGTGCAGAGGGGTTACTATGGCTGGGTTTGGGATTTGCCATTACGATTGTGCCTGTGCTTATTGTGGCTTTTATTGCTTTAAAAATAATGAAGGTTGATTTCGGTTCAGTATCGGGAATGTTGTGCGGAAGCATGTCCAACCCCATGGCTTTAAATTATGCCAATATGATTGTAATGGGTGATAATCCTTCTGTCGCATACGCCACTGTTTATCCGCTGACGATGTTTATTCGGGTTATCATTGCACAGTTGATTCTGATTCTTTTTTTATAGATTTCTGCATTTGAAGGGAAAACTTTTCCAACATTTGAACTTTTCTGGGAAAAATGTTGCATTATTTTATTAAAAAAATCATCTTTGTAAAATACCTTACAGATTATATTTGAAAGCAGTACCTGGAAATATCAGTGACGAGGAGTTGTTAGCCCGTTATCGGGAGAGTCATAAATCCGAACAATTGGCTGAACTTTATAAGCGCTATATACCTTTGGTGTATGGGGTGGCGTTAAAGTATTTCAAATACAGCGAGGATGCTCAGGATGCTGTAATGGATATTTTTGAGGAACTTTTGACTAAAGTTCAGGTGAACGACATCCGTCTTTTCAGGCCTTGGTTATATGTATGTGTAAGGAACTATTGTCTGATGAAGCTTCGAAAACGTTCTTTAAATCCTATCCTTACTTTAGACGAAAATTTTATGGAATTTTGCGATGATTTTAATCTTGAGGATATCAGGGAAGAAGATCAGAAAGAAAAAGTATTATTAAAATGTATAGAGTCTTTGCCGGAAAAACAGCGGATTAGCATTTATCGTTTTTTTATGGAAGACCGTTCTTATAAGGAAATAGAAGAAGCAACGGGATTTTCTTTAAAAATGATAAAGAGTTTTATACAGAACGGAAAACGTAATTTGAAATTGTGTATGCAAAAGAAGGGGGTGATCGCTTAAGAAATTTTCCTTTGCTTTAGCATACAGGAGAAAAAGTTTAGGGAAGGGAAAGGTTTGTGGCCGGTAAAAAGAAAATTGTAAACCGATGAAGTACGGGGAAGATTTAGCGGAGTATTTGCGTAGCAAACAGAGAGGCAAGGCTGCTAACTCTCTGGAGAGAGAGGCTTTGTCCGACCCTTTTTTGTATGAAGCCTTGGAAGGATTGGGAGAAGCGAAAGAAGATCCGTTAAAAATAATTGAAAACTTATCTAAACGAGTAGAATACCGGGTATATCCCCGTAAGAAAAGAATAATTCGTCTGAGTGCAGGTATTGCTGCAATTTTCCTTGTATTTATTACTCTGGGGCTTTTTTTCTGGGAAAAGGAACCTCGGGAAAAAGTGATGTCGACTCAATATACGGCAGTAGAGAAAAGGGATACTGTAAATATTTTGCATTTGTCAAGGCGCGACCGGAAACAAGATCTGAAAACGGCGGCGGTTGAGGATGCGGTTGTACAAACGCTTTCTGATTCTTTAGAAGCAGACCTTCCGGAAAAAGATACTGCAAAGCCAAATGCTGAGTTAAAATTCCGGAAGCAGCTTGCCCGGGTGGGTGGAGTAAAGGAGAAAGGAGGAGTGCGGGTGGAAAATAAGGGAAAAATAGGACCGATGCCCGTAGGAGGGATCGAAGCTTTTGAACGTTATGTCCAGGACTCTCTGATTTATCCGGAAGACGCCAAACGGGCAGGACTGGAAGGGGAAATAAAACTTTCTTTTGTGGTGAATCGATACGGACGGCCTTCCGGGATTAGGGTCATCCAATGGATAACGAATTCTTGCAACCGGGAAGCTATCCGTTTATTAGAAAATGGCCCGAGGTGGACTTATACCGGAACTACTGATTCTACCATTTTATTCATACCTTTTTATTTTGATTCTATTCCCCAAAGGTGAACTGTTTTTCAGAAGGTGAATTCTTTTGGTCAAATGAATATTCTTTTCTCCTTTTTTAAGTATAATTTATTCAATCTTTATTATTTTTTTTAAACAGTATATGTAACGTTTGTCTATATTTGAGCGTCTAAGAAATGTTATGAGTTTACAAAATAAATGTTAGTAACGTTTCAATGGAGGGAATGACATTAATTTGAATAGGGGGGCAAAGGGGAACTTTTAAGATTTTACCATGAAGGATTTGCATAAAACTGAGATACATGATACATTTGGAGAATATCAACAAAACTTATAATAATGGGGCTCCTCTGCATGTATTAAAGGGGATTGATTTAACGATTGAAAAAGGAGAATTTGTTTCTATTATGGGAGCTTCAGGCTCTGGTAAATCTACTCTTCTGAATATATTGGGAATCCTGGATAATTATGATACGGGAAATTATTACCTGAACGGAACCTTAATCAAAAATCTTTCCGAAACGCAAGCTGCGGAATACCGGAATAAAATGATTGGTTTTGTCTTTCAGTCTTTCAATCTGATTTCTTTTAAAAATGCGTTGGAAAATGTAGCACTTCCGCTTTATTATCAGGGAATATCCCGGAAAAAGCGGAATTTAATGGCCATGGAATATTTAGAGCGATTAGGATTGAATGAGTGGGCATTGCATATGCCGAACGAATTATCGGGAGGACAGAAGCAACGGGTAGCGATAGCTCGGGCTTTGGTGGCCAGTCCTCAGCTCATTTTAGCTGATGAGCCGACGGGGGCTTTAGACAGTACGACTTCCATAGAAGTGATGAATATTTTGCAGGAAGTTAACCGGAACGGGATGACAATGATTATTGTTACTCATGCCCCTGATGTAGCGGCAAGGACCAGAAAGATTATTCATATAAAGGACGGGCTTATCGGTTCGATAGAGGTAAATAGCCGTTAGCAGGAGTGGGGATGAATTTTTAGCGGTTATATTTTTCTCAATGCTCATTTAAAGTTTTAGAGGACATGTTTGATATCTGGCAGGAAATATTTAGTACCATCCGAAAAAATAAGCTCCGGACTTTTTTGACCGGTTTTTCTATGGCTTGGGGGATATTTATGTTAATACTTTTGTTGGGTGCGGGGAACGGATTGAAAAATGGGGTTTCTGTGAGTTTCGGAAACGCGGCAAAAAATTCGGTTTATATCTGGCCCGGGCAAACCAGTATGCCCTATAAAGGATTACAAAAAGGACGACTTATAAAATTTGACGAAACAGAAAAAGGATATTTGAAGCGGGAATTTCCTTTTATCTCTTACTTTTCTGCCAGTATTATACATTGGAATCCGGTTATTTCTTATGGAAAGGAGTATGGAAATAATACGGTAAGGGGAGTGGAACCTGATTTTGCAGAGATCGATAACGTTGTGGTGGAGGCGGGGAATGGACGTTTTATCAATGAAGTAGATATGCAACAGGCGCGTAAGGTAATTGTTATTCACAAAAAGACGGCCAAAGGTTTGTTCCGGGAGGAAGCAGCGCTTGGGAAATATTTGGTTGTCGATGGAGTTGCCTATCAGGTGATTGGAATTTATGAGGGAGAAGACCGGGATCAATTACCGGATGTTTATGTACCTTTAAGTACAGCTCAGCGGATATACAATCCGGCAGAAGGGTACCGAAATATTAATTTTATGGTAGAGGGGTTATCTACGACAGAGGAAAATGAAGCATTTGATACCGAGTTAAGGGCAAAATTGGGACAGAAGCATACTTTTGATATACAGGATCGTCAGGCCGTATGGGTTTGGAATAAATTGAAAAATTATATGCAAACCATGGGTATATTCAAGGGAATTAATCTTTTTGTATGGATTATCGGAATCGGAACTTTGATTGCCGGTATTGTAGGGATCAGTAATATAATGTTGATTACGGTAAAAGAGAGAACCAAGGAATTTGGCATACGTAAGGCTTTGGGAGCGACACCTTTTTCCATATTGAAATTGATTATTTTGGAAGCTTTACTGATTACCGGTTTTTTTGGTTATATCGGTATGGTTGCGGGAGTCGGTTTGACGGAATTGGTGAATAATGTTATGGCGGATGCAGGTTCTACAGAGGAGATGAGTATTTTTAGAAATCCTACTGTCGATTTGCCCATTGTGATTTCAGCTACAGTTGTATTAATTGTTGCGGGAATCTTAGCGGGATATTTTCCTGCCCGCAAAGCTGTTCATATAAAACCGATAGAAGCTTTACGGTATGAGTAAGGGAAAGAGAATCGAATTTAATAAACAAAAAGTTTAGCAGAAGATGTTTGATCTGGATCGTTGGCATGAAATATGGATTACCATAACGCGGAATAAGATGCGGAGTGTTTTGACCGCATTTGGAGTGTTTTGGGGAATATTTATGTTGGTCGTTATGTCGGGAGCCGGTTATGGGCTGGAGAACGGTGTAAAGTCCGGTGTAGAAGGATTTGCAGAAAATTCCGCTTACTTTTTCACCAATGTGACGACGGAAGCTTATAAGGGATTCCGGAAAGGACGCAGGTGGCAGTTCCGGAATGAAGATATGGATATGTTGCGGGCGTATATACCGGAATTGAAATATATTTCTCCGGTTATATTCCAGTGGAAGGAGGATAATAATGTCGTAAGGGGTGATAAATACGGAGCTTATTATGTCAAGGGATTGAATCCCGAGTATAACTTTATTGAACCGCAGAGTATGCTGTATGGGCGTTATTTGAACGAAATCGACATAAGGGATAGAAGAAAAGTATGTGTGATCGGGAAGAAGGTCTATGAGGAAATGTTTACAAAGGGGGAGAATCCGTTGGGGCATTTGTTGAAAGTGGGAGGCATATACTATCGGGTGATCGGAGTAAATGAACCGATAACGCAGGTCAATATCGGTGGAGATCCGAAAGAAAGTATCATCTTGCCTTTTACGGTGATGCAGCAAACCTATAACCGGGGAGGTGAATTGGATTGTATTGCATTGACCGCTGTTGAGGATGTCCGGATAGGAAAGCTGGAAGAAAAAATATCGGGTTTGTTGAAGGCCCGTCATTCCATTTCTCCTACCGATCCGATGGCGATACAAAGCATGAATGTAGAGAAACAATTCCGTATGTTTAAAATGTTGTTTTTGGGGATCAGTATTTTGATTTGGATTGTGGGCTTGGGGACTTTGTTGGCTGGTGTGGTGGGAGTGAGTAATATCATGATGGTAACGGTGAGGGAACGGACACGGGAAATCGGTATTCGCCGGGCTTTGGGCGCAAAACCGAAATCAATTCTGATGCAGATTATGTACGAAAGTTTGGTTTTGACGGCTTTAGCCGGATTTTGGGGATTAGCTTGCGGAGTGGGTATTTTGTCGTTGGTAGATAATGCGTTGGGAAGCGTAGCTCGGGATACTTTTTTCCGGCATCCCCAGATTCCCTTTTCCATGGCTATTCTGGCAGCTTTTGTATTGTTGTTGAGTGGGGTAATGGCGGGAATAATCCCAGCTTGGCGTGCTTTACAAGTGAAGGCCATCGATGCGATACGCGAAGAATAAAGGGAAGCGGAAATAAGATAGAGATTATAGAAAATTAATAAAATAGATATGAAAAAGTACACCAAATTTATTTTTATTGGATTGTTTGTGTTTGTATTGATCTGGACTTTTGTTTTTCTATGGAAAAAGTCCCGTCCGGTGAAGGTTGAATATCAGATCGTAACGCCGGTTGTGGGAACCATAGAAAAGAAGACGGTAGCTACGGGCAAAGTGGAGCCTCGGGATGAGGTGTTGATAAAACCTCAGATTTCGGGGATTGTATCGGAAGTATGTAAAGAAGCCGGACAGTCTGTAAAGGCTGGAGAAGTGTTGGCAAAGGTGAAAGTCATTCCGGAAATGGGCACGTTGAGTGCAGCAGAATCCCGGGTAAATGTGGCTCAGATTAATTTAAGGCAAACGCAGAAAGAATACGATAGAACCAAAGAATTGTATAAAGGGAAAGTCATTGCTAGTGAAGAATTTGAGCGGGCAGAGACAGAATGGATGCGGGCAAAAGAGGAATTACAAAATGCACAGGATAATCTGGAAATCGTCCGGGACGGAATTGCAAAGCGGTCTTCTCAATTCAGTAATACTCAAATTCGGGCTACGATTACCGGTATGATTCTGGATGTACCGATAAAAGTCGGGAATTCCGTTATTCAGTCTAATAATTTTAACGATGGTACGACCATAGCTACTATTGCTGATATGAGCGATATGATTTTTAAAGGGAAGATCGACGAGACGGAAGTAGGACGTATCAAAGAAGGTATGCCGCTTACTTTGACGATAGGCGCATTGCAGGATATGAAATTCAATGCGATATTAGAATATATTTCTCCCAAAAGTATAGAGGAGAATGGCGCGATCTTATTCGAAATAAAAGCGGCAGCAGAAGTACCGGATTCTGTATTTGTGAGGGCTGGTTATAGTGCGAATGCGGAAATTATATTGGATCGTTGTCAGGAGGTGTTGACTATACCTGAAAGCACGGTAGAGTTTCAGCAGGATTCGACTTTTGTGCAGGTTGTGACGGCAGAAGAACCGGAGCTGGAACTACAACGCCGTTATGTGAAGTTAGGGTTGTCTGACGGGATTAATATACAGGTAAAAGAGGGGCTGACCACATCGGATAAGATCAGAGGAGGTAAAATTGTGAAACAATAATGAGGGTGTAAATTAACAATTCGTATTTATGATAAGAAAATATAGTGGGCTGCTTGGGTTTTGTATAGGGGCTTGCCTGACAGTTTCCGGACAAATGGCAGAAACAGCACAAACGGCTTCTTCTCCTGCCTCCCGTGTTTGGACTTTAAAAGAATGTATCGATTATGCCATCGAGCATAATATTGAGGTCCGGCAAAGGGTCTTGGAAAAGAGGAATCAAGAATTAAATGTCAATACGGCCCAATACAGTCGTTTGCCGGATTTAAATGCCGGTCTGGGGCAGAACTTTTATTTTGGGAGGGGACCGGGACGGGACGGAACTTATCAGGATCAAAGCCAGTCGTCCAGTTCTTTGGACATCAACACCCGCGTTCCGGTTTTTTCCGGATTTCGTGTCCACCATCAAATCCAGATGGAAAAATTGAATTTACAAGCTGCTATTGCAGAATTGGATCGTGCCAAAGAAGATTTGTCCCTGAATATAACCTCTTATTTTTTACAGGTACTTTTCAATCATGAATTGTATCGGATTGCAGAAGAACAAGTCCGGCTGAATCGGGAACAGGTAGAGAGGACTGAAATATTGGTGAGGGGAGGGAAGGTTCCAGAGTCGGAATTATTTGATGCGAGAGCTTCTTTGGCCAAGGAAGAATTAAATAAAACGCAGGCACAGAATACCTTAAAGTTATCTTTACTTGATTTGAGTCAATTGTTGAATCTGGAAACAGTAGAAGGATTTGAGATCGAAATGCCGGACATCGAGCATATCCTTATTGAGCAAATCGTTCATTTGATGACTCCGGAGTCTGTCTTTACAGCCTCTGTGAAAAACCGTCCTGCAGTAATGGCTGCGGAATTTCGTTTGCGAAGCAGTGAGAAAAATTTGAAAATCGCAAAATCTGCCTATTATCCTCAGCTGTCTTTGGGAGCCTCCTATAGTAATAGTTATTACCATACTTATAATTTAGGAGAGGGGGGGAGTAATCCTTCTTTTTCCACTCAGTTAAGCCGAAATGGGAGTGAATCGGTAGGCTTAAATTTGAGCATACCGATTTTCAATCGCATGTCTACCCGTAACCAGGTTCGTTCGGCCCGGATTTCGATTGAAAATCAGGAATTAATGTTAGAAAATATGCGCCAGAATTTGTATAAAGAGATCCAGCAGGCCTATTACAATGCCGTGGCCGCTCATGAAAAATATCTCTCTTCAGAAAAATCCGTGGAAGCTTCCCGGACAGCTTTCCGGTATGAAGAGCAAAAATACAATGCGGGACGTTCTACCAGCTATCAGTTTAATGATGCTAAAACTCGTTTAGCGAAGTCTCTGTCGGAAGCCGCTCAGGCAAAGTACGATTTTATTTTCAGAACTAAAATTCTCGATTTTTACAACGGACATCCCTTGGATGAATAGGAATATTTAAATGTTCTCAACTTTTTGCAGATTCATTAAAAACTTCTATTTTTGGGACCTCATTTGAGGGACGCGTTGTCTCTCCGTGTGCTTGATAAACCACGTAAAAAACAAGGAAAATGCAAAAAACGGTTACTATTCCCTTTATGCTTTTAGGTATACTTTTCAATGTATGCCTGATCGCTTCTAATTTATTGGAAACCAAGGTGGTTCAACTCGGAGGAATAACGGCTACAGCGGGTTTAATAGTGTTTCCTATATCTTATATTATAAACGATTGTATTGCCGAAGTATGGGGATTTAAAAAAGCCCGTTTAATTATTTGGACAGGGTTTGCCATGAATTTTTTGGTTGTTGGATTTGCCCAGCTGGCCGTGTTACTTCCGGCAGCTTCGTTTTGGCAAGGAGAAGAAGGATTTAATTTTGTATTTGGCATGACGCCCCGTATTGTGGTGGCCAGCCTTTGTGCGTTTCTGGCTGGTTCTTTTCTGAATGCTTATATCATGAGTAAGATGAAGCTGGCTTCCCAGGGAAAGCATTTTTCATTACGGGCCATTGTATCGACGCTAGTCGGCGAAAGTGCCGATTCGCTGATTTTTTTCCCTGTCGCTTTCGGAGGTCTGATTCCGGGACGGGAGTTATTGCTTATGATAGCTACCCAAGCCTTGCTGAAATCCCTTTATGAAGTATTGGTGCTCCCGCTGACTGTACGGGTTGTCCGTTATATCAAAAAGATCGAACAAACAGATGTGTATGACCGGCATATCTCTTACAATATTTTGAAATTGAAGGATATATAATTGAATTGTGAATCGCCTGTTCGATCCGCTTTTTGCAAGGGGTATACTGTCGGTATTCTTGAACGGTGCTTCTTTTCCGATTCGAATGATTTGTCGGCCCCCTGAGTTCATCCTCGGTCCGGAGAAGGGTTGCTTATCAGCGAATTATTCCTCACGAAGACTGATCAATCGGCCTGCAGCAAAAAGAAGTATTTTCCCCCGCTGTTCCTGTTAAAATATCACAAAGAAACAGAAGCTTCTTTAGAGAGGGTTTATATTTAAAAATATTCCGGTATTTTTGTATGAACGGAATACAAATGAATAAGAAATACATATTACTTGATCTGGATGGTACGGTTATTGATTCTCGGGAAGGAATTACCCGTTCCGTGCGTTATGCATTGAAACATTTCGGCATAAAAGTGTCGGATTTACGGGAGTTATATTGCTTTATCGGTCCTCCTTTAGGAGATTCTTTTCGTATGTTTTATCATTTCAGTGCTCAGGAGGCAGAGATTGCTGTTCAGGAATACCGCAAACGCTATAGTACCCAAGGGGTTCATGAAAATAAAGTATATGAAGGGATACCGGCCCTTTTTAAAAAATGGCAATCCGAGGGAAAACAGCTTTTGTTGTGTACTTCCAAGCCAGAGGTTTTTGCTTTTCAGATTGTGAAGGAGTTGGGACTGGAAACATATTTTACTTTTGTAGGAGGTGCGACTTTGGATGGATTACGCCAGGAAAAAGCCGATGTGATCCGGTATGTATTGCGTGCAAATGCCATTTCTAACCGGGAAGAAGTCGTGATGATCGGAGATCGGAAATACGATATAGAAGGAGCGAAACAAAACGGGATCACTGCCGGAGGCGTATTGTACGGATTCGGAAACAGACAGGAACTGGAACAAGCTGGAGCGGATTTTATAGCAGCGGCTGTTGAAGATTTGGGGAAAATAGTATAATACAGAAAAGAATGAAATCAATCTATACTTTTTATTTTTTAATCTGTTGGACGATGGGATTTGCTTTTTCCCCTGTTGTTGCCCAGAAAAACTTACCGGTGGTAACTTGGGAAGAAGCCAGTTTACAGGCAGCCCGGGATAATAAGCTGGTATTTGTGGCTGTCGATATAGTGCCGGATAAAAGAATATTTTCCAACGAAACGGTAAAACTTTTCTTTGAACGTAATCTGGTTCCGATTTATATGGATATGCAGACGGAGGAAGGGGAGACGTTTGAGCCTAAATTATTATTAACTCCTTATCCGGTTTATGCTTTTTTTATGCCTTTTGGAGATTTATTGCTGACTGTTGAACCGGCAAAAATAGTAAAAGATCCTCTCGTTTTGTTAGATGCTGCGCGGGAAGCCCAGCGATTGGCAGAAGTGAAAAAAAATAACAGCCGTTCGGTAAATTTTATGACTTCAGGCTGGCAGGAGGTTTTGGTAAAAGCCAAGGAGGAGAAGAAGCCGGCATTTATTTATTTCCGGGAAAAAAGTTGTAGGAAGTGTCTTTTTGTCGAAAATAATGTTTTTAATTTAGATCGGATGGCGGATTTTTATAACCGGCATTTTATTCCTTATCAGGTAGACATTTCAGCGGAACAACCCTTGTTAAAGACCTATGGAATTGAGAAATTACCGGCTTATTTATTTGTGAATGGAGAGGGGAAGGTGATTTATTTGACTTCCGGACAGACGCAGACAGAAGAAATTTTGCAAATGGGGGAAGAAGCCCTGCGGAAGGCAGAGGGGGTTAAATTCTCGGATAATAGCTGGGAACAGATACTGGCACTGGCTCAGCAGGAAAAAAAAGGAATCTATGTGGATTGTTATACCCTAGTCGGAGGGGAGAGAAGGCCTTTGACAGAGATCGTATACCGGGATCCGGAGATCGCGGCTTTAATGAATGATCATTTTATTAATTATACCGTGGATCAAAAGAGTGAAGAAGGAAAACGTTGGGCGGAAAATTATGGCCTGACTTCGCCTTTTTGTCAGGTCTTTTTGGACAGTACAGGGAAATTGGTACATCTGTCTGCTGGAATTCCGGATCTCTCAGAATTTAAAGAAATTGTAGTGTCAGCTCTTGAAGGAAGAGGGTTACAATTCCTGTCGGAAAAATATAAAAGAGGCGATCGGGAACCTGTTTTTGTAGAGGAATACATCCGGATCCTGGGAAGAGCGGGTTTAAAGGATAAAGCGGGAGAAGTGGTCGAAAGTTATTTGGGAGAACTGGGAACGGAGCGGCTGAAGAATAAAAAATACTGGGAGTTGTTCCGGGAGTATGTGATCGATATAGATTCGGAACTATTTAAGTATGTTTCTCAGTATAGGACTGATTTCTTCTCTTTATTCGGCCGGGAGGAAGTCCTGAAGAAGATTCAGCAAGTCTGGACCGTGGGAGCGGAGGGTTTTGTGACGAAAAAAGAGGGGAAATATGTATTTGATGAGGCGGGCTTTAAAACATACGTCAAGCGTTTAAAAGCTGAGAAAATAGAAAATTGGCGGAGTATTGTGCGGAAAGCCCGTATGAATGCTGCTGAAAAGACCGGAAATTGGAAAGTTTATGCGGAATTAGCTGAAGAAAGATGGAATGAGGAACAGATTCCAGAGGCGGAACTTTACAGCTGGGGGGTAGTGATTAAAGAAAATTGCCGGGATAAATCCATTCGTTATAAAGCTGCCCGTTGGTATGCATTGACAGTGGCAGAAATCGAAAAAAAAGAACGGTTGGAAGGAAAAGTGAGAGTATCTTCCTACAAAGGTTTTTTTGAAAAACTGGTAAATGACTTGATCGAAGAATAGAAAACCTTCTTAGCGACAGAAAGAAGAATAGAATTCTGAGGGAATTGTATAATTTTCTCTCGGGCTTCTGCTTTCTTGCTAAAGGGAGAAAGAATGTTTTTCGTATAATCGGACCTTAGGAACTCTTTTAAAGGTTTATCAAATTCTGGATTTTTTCTTTTAATAATTTTGCATGAACAGGTTTAGAAAGATAGGCATTAAATCCGCTTTTGAATACTTTTTGTTCGTCTTCTGCAAAAGCGAAGGCTGTCACGGCGATAACGGGGACGGTAGAAGATAATTTCCGGATTTCCCGGATTGCTTCATAGCCATCCATTTGGGGCATTTTTAAATCCATAAGTATAAGATGAGGCTGGTATTTTTGGAAGAGATCGACAGCTTTTTTTCCGTCGGGAGCATGAAAAAGAAAATAGTCTTTTGCAAGTATGGCTTCGAACAATTTATAATTGCTCAAATTATCCTCTGCAATCAGAATAAGAGGTTTTTCTGTTTGCTGTATTTCTGAAGCAGGAGCGGGAAAAGGAAGCGGTTTCGCCTCGGATTGAGGGGAATTTGCAGGAGGGGTATAAGGGAGAGTAAACCAAAAGGTAGATCCTTGTCCTTCCGCTGATTCGACACCGATCTTTCCTCCTAAACGTTTAATAATGGTTTCACTGATTGCCAACCCTAATCCTGTCCCTTGGGTAAAGTTATTTAATTTTACGAAACGTCCGAAAACCTGGTCTCTTTTATCTGCCGGGATGCCACAGCCCGTATCCGTGACGTAAAAGTAAAGCGTTTTATCTTCTTGTAATTTGTAGCCGAATGAAATGCTGCCTTTTTGAGTAAATTTAATGGCGTTGGTCATAAAATTGTTAATAACTTGCAAAAGCCGATTTTTTTCAGTTCGGATCGTGCATTCCGGCAGGCCTTGCTGGAACGAGAGCGTTATTTTTTCCGGATTGACTTTGAGCTTATTGATTTGTTCTGCCTCTTCCAGCAGTGTATTTATATTTACATCGGTGTAAATAAATTCTAAGGTTCCGGCTTCAATCTTAGACAAGTCTAAAATATCTCCGATAAGCTGTAAAAGAAGAGCATTATTATTGGCTATAATATCCAGGTATTCTTTTCTTTCTTCGGGCTCGTCGGTTTGGGCCAATACTTCGGAAAAACCGACAATTGCATTGAGTGGAGTTCGGATTTCGTGACTCATATTGGCTAAAAAGGCTGATTTTAAACGATTACTTTCTTCTGCCTGTTCTTTAGCCAGTAAAAGGTTCTGTTCCATTCGTTTGCGTTCTGTGATTACAATACTGGAACCGATAATCGTTTTAGGTTTGCCTGCTGAGTCGTATTCGTAAATCGCCCCTTGTTTGTCGATCCATTCATATTCGCGGTCATTGTACCAATGTACCTGATAGGTCTCGTGAAAACTTTTTCGCTTCCCGCAGAGAAGTTCTTCAAAGACTTTTTGCATATGTTCTTTAAAATCAGGATGTATGGAATTGACGTATTTTTCTACGGTGCAGTAATATTTCCCTTGGATAGGAGCTTTCTGATCTTCGTGATGATATATATGATAATCGCAGGAAAAGGTCTGTGTCGGAATATCGCAATCCCAAGGCAATACTTTAGAAAGACTTAGAACAGAGGATAAAATGGAATTCGTAATTTCCAGTTTTTCTTTTGCTTCTACCAGTGAGTTGGCCATTTTTTGGCGCTGGTCTACCGAAGTCGTCGTGCCTATCAGACGAGTGACCTGTCCGTTCGCATCTGTTTTTTCTACGGAAGCATGGAGTTCAATCCAGATATATTTTCCTTTTTGTCTGAAATCGGACCGAATAATTTTTTGCAGGGTATTTGTTTCTCCTTTTATCAGACGATAAAAGCTTGAGCGGGTTTCTTCCCTGTCTTCCGGATGTAGGGCATTAAAGAAACTTTCGGCTGGAAATTCCCTGTCCCACTTGAGGGTTTCTTTACTTTTTCCAGCAGCCTGTTCCGAGTCTATGACGAATACTTGCTTTTGAACATCAAAAGCCCACAACATTAATTTAGCGATATGGAGGGCTAGCATTAATTTTTGTGTCACAGATTTTATTTTCTCTTGTTGTTGTTGCATGTCTGTAACGTCTAATGAACTACAGACCAGCCATTTTGTTTTTCCGTGAAGAAATATGTTTTTAGTTATCATTAAAGAGTGTTCTTTCCCATCGTTCAGAATGAATTTTTCTATTCCTTGATAACTTGCGTTTCTATGGGCCAGATTCCGATCAAATTCCTGTGCTTTTTGAGCCTGTTTTTCTTCCATAAATAAAGTCTCGTCCTGTCCGAGAATCGCCTCTGACGAAAGTCCGAAAATACTGGATTGCTTGCTCCAAAAAATATATTTTTCGGTATTCATGTCTTTTATGGAAGTAGGGATGGCCATATTTTCCAGTGCTTGACTCAGATAAGACCTTAATTTTTCGGCTTCGATCTGATTTATTGTACTTTCTGTGATATCCCGGAAAAAAGTGAGGATGCGATCCCCTGAAATTGTGGTGATATAAGTGTCAAAGTATACTTTTTCCCCGTGAATTTGCAAACAAAGTTTAAAGCGTTGTGGCTGACGTGTTTGTAGCACCGTCTCTACTTTGTAGGTATAATCCTCCAGGAGAGGAGAATTCTTTAGAATAAACCCGATATTTTTTCCGATCATATCTTTTACCGGGTAAGGAAATAAAGAAATTGATGCATTTAAAACTTGAATAATGTTTAATGATTTATCCTGAATAAACATCATGTCGGGGAAAGAATGTAGCAATTCTTCGCATAAGGAAGGAGTAATAAAATTCTGTTTGTGAGGGGTTTGCGTCTGTTTGAAGGATTGGAGGAATAAGTTCATGATGTTAAGTTTTCAGGTACGGGTATCTTTCTCTCTTCTTCTTCACAAAGAGAAAAAAGAATTTTTTTATTCAACCGATAAACTTACACAATTCTTTATATTATCCTGTTAAAAGAAGCCTAAATATATTCAGGGGGAAATCGTATAAACAAAAAAACGGAGTTTTTACAACTCCGTTTTCAATAAATAGACATAAATAGAGTGTAGATACACTTATTTAATAACGTTTAATTTCTTTCCGATCTTAATGAAGGCAGCGATGGCACGATCCAATTGTTCACGGGTGTGTGCAGCCGACAATTGTATCCGAATACGAGCCTGTCCTTTCGGTACTACCGGATAATAGAAACCGGTTACATAAATATGTTCTTTCTGTAATTCTGCTGCAAATTCCTGAGACAATACAGCATCGTATAACATGAGGGCAGCAATAGCAGATTCGGATGGTTTAATATCAAAACCGGCTTCTGTCAGTTTGTTGCGGAAATATTCTGCATTTTCCATTACCCGGTCGCGTAATTCTGTGCTGGCGCTCAACATATCGAATACAGCAATGGAAGCTCCACAGATAGCCGGAGACAAAGAGTTGGAGAACAAATAAGGTCTGGACCGTTGACGTAACATTTCAATGATTTCTTTTTTACCCGTGGTATAACCACCCATAGCCCCGCCTAGCGCTTTTCCTAATGTTCCGGTAAGGATGTCGATCCGGTCCATTACGCCATGGTATTCTCCTGTGCCTCTACCGGTCTTACCGATAAATCCGGCAGCATGGCTGTCATCAACCATGACCAAAGCATCGTATTTCTCTGCCAGATCGCAAATTTCATTTAATTTTGCGATATCTCCGTCCATAGAGAAAACACCATCCGTTACGATGATGCGGAAACGTTGGGCTTGTGCTAATTTCAATTGTTCCTCCAAATCCTGCATATTGGCATGTTTGTAACGGTAACGTACAGCTTTACATAAACGTACTCCGTCGATGATGGAAGCATGATTCAGTTCGTCAGAAATGATAGCGTCTTCCTGTCCGAATAAAGGTTCAAATACACCTCCGTTAGCGTCGAAACAAGCAGCATATAAAATGGTATCTTCTTTTCCGAAGAATTGAGATATTTTCGCTTCAAGTTCTTTATGGATGTCCTGAGTACCACAAATAAATCGTACTGATGACATTCCGTAGCCACGAGCATCCAAACCTTTTTTAGCACCTTTAATTACACGAGGATCAGAAGAAAGTCCCAAATAATTGTTTGCACAAAAGTTTAATACAGTTTCACCTGTGGTTAATTTGATCTCTGCTCCCTGAGGGGTGGCGATCAGTCTTTCGGTTTTATATAAACCGGCATCCTTTATAGACTGAATCTCAGTCTTCAAGAAATCTTGAAATTTTCCGTACATATCTGTAAAATTTATGTTTTATTGAAAGACAAAATTAAATAATTTTTAATCAAAATACTAACTGATACTTATAAAATTGAAAGAGGAAAACGTTTTTATTTTACAGGGTGGATTCTGGTTTTTTAATGTGAAAATGTTTAAGTATTAGGGAGGGTTTCGAGGATAAAGGGAGGGGATTATGACTTTATGCTTGGCTATCTTTTCTGGAGGAACAAACTTTTTTCCGGCATAAGAGATTTTAATCCGGGAGGTTTATTCCCTGAAACGGTGAGATTTGGTTTTTGAAAAAATAGGAATTCTTCCCTGAAACTTTTAAAAATTTCAGGTATATAAATATTTTTATATTTTTACATTTTCTCTGGGAAAAAGAGAAAAATATTTTATGATAAGTTAATTTTTCTTTATAAATGAGAGAAATAAAGGAAAAAAAATAACTTTGAATATTCTTTAAAAATAAGAGATAAAATAAGTACATCGAACCTTTAATATTTTGATTATGAATCTGATCACTACCTTTAAGCCAATCAGTATGGGCTTATCTCAGTCACGTACCTATTTGTTTGGGGCCATTTTTATATTGGGAAATTTGCTTTTACCTCAGTTGTGTCATTTTATTCCGGATGGGGGAAAAATGTGGTTGCCCATTTACTTTTTTACTTTGATCGCTGCCTATAAATTCGGCCTTCGGGTGGGTTTATTGACAGCTATTTTTTCTCCTGTGTTGAATTGTTTGCTTTTTGGGATGCCTTCCTTAGCTATTTTGCCTGTATTACTGATAAAATCCTCCTTATTGGCAGGTGTTGCTGCCGGCGTAGCTCATTATACTCAAAAGCTATCTCTTTTGCACATTGCTGTCGTTATTGTGGCGTATCAGGTATTCGGAGGGATGGCAGAATGGTTGTTAACGGGTAGCTTTATGGCTGCTGTACAGGATTTTACATGGGGTTTGCCGGGAATATTGTTTCAAATTGTAGGGGGCTGGCTGGCTCTTAAAGGATTGGCGAAATATGAATTCTAAAAGTTTCGCTGAAGTTTTAGAAAGATTCAGGACAATTGAATTTAAAGAGTCTTTCGACCTGATTGTTGCTATAGCAAACGGAGGGATTATTCCGGCGGCTTTACTCAATCAGCGTTTAAATAGAGAGATACAATTGTTGAAACTGAATCTACGGGATGCCGCTCAAAAACAGTTATATCCTCAACCTCGTTTGCTGGAAGAAATCCGGTTTGAAGTGAAAGGAAAAACGATTTTGTTGGTGGAGGACCGGGTAAAGACCGGTACGACTTTACATTATGCTCAACAATTGCTGGCTGATGCAAAATTGGTAAAAACTTTTGCTGTAAACGGAAAGGCGGATTACTGTCTGTATGATGAAGCCTGCTTTCGTTTCCCTTGGCTAATGTAGGGGGACTTACGTTTAAATAAAGGTCTGGAATTTATAAAATGCTAATAATCTAACAATGGAACGTCGGGAATTTTTAAAAGCTATAGCGCTTGCCGGTGTGGCAGCAACCATAAAAATCAGTAATCCTTTAAGTGTGTTGGCTCAGAGCGGACAAAATTTGACAACCGGTTTGCCTTATGATTTGGTAGCCGTTATGGGAGGGGAACCAGTGGAAATGTTTCGAAGGGCTATGACAGAGATGGGGGGAATGGAAAAATTTGTAAAAGCAGGGCAGAAAGTGGTTGTAAAACCGAATATCGGGTGGGATAAGACGCCGGAATTGGCAGGCAATACAAATCCGGATTTGGTCGCTGAAATTATTCGGCAGTGTTTTGCTGCCGGAGCCAAAGAAGTGGTCGTATTCGATCATACTTGCGACGATTGGCGGAAATGTTATAAAAATAGTGGGATTGAAGAGGCCGCGGAGGCTGCTGGGGCTAAGGTAGTACCCGCTCACGAAGAAAGCTATTACCGGGAGATTGAGTTGCCCAGAGCTAAAAATTTGAAAAAGGCAAAAGTCCATAATGCCCTCTTGGATAGTGATGTGTGGATAAATGTACCGATATTAAAGAATCATGGCGGAGCGAAAATGACCATTTCGATGAAAAATCATATGGGGATTGTTTGGGACCGCGGTTTTTTTCATAAAAACGATTTGCAACAATGTATTGCAGATATTTGTACTTTGGAGAAGCCGGCTGTATTAAATATTGTGGATGCTTACCGGGTGATGAAAACGAATGGTCCCCGGGGCAAATCGGCTGCCGATGTGGTAAATCCTAAAGGTTTGTTTATTTCTACGGACATTGTCGCTGTAGATACGGCAGCTACCAAATTTTTTAATCAGATAGAAAGTATGCCGCTTGAGGTGGTGGGGCATTTGGCCAAAGGAGAAGAACTGAGTATAGGCACGATGGATATCGATAAATTAAAGGTGAAGAGAATCAGAATTTAAAGAATGAGAAAACAGGAAATCAGGTTTCCGGTTTCTGAACGCTAATAGATATGTGGAGAACGTTACGTATTCTGGTGTCGGTGGTATTTTTTGCCCTGATTACTTTTTATTTTCTGGATTTTGCGGGCATAAGCGGTGTGAGATCTTTTCTTCCCCGGGTTCAGTTTATACCTGCTTTGATGGCGGTAAGCGGGGGAGTATTGGTTTTCTGGATCGTTTTGACTTTGCTTTTGGGACGGGTGTATTGTTCTTCTGTCTGTCCTTTGGGTATTTTTCAGGATGGAATTATCTGGGTTTCCAAACGATGGAATAAAAAGAAAAAATACGGTTATAGACCAGCCCGGAACGTGGTGCGTTGGCTTGTTGTGGGCGGGATTGGAATCGCTTTTTTGTTTGGATTTACTTTTGTCTTGAGTTTGTTCGATCCTTACAGTGCTTATGGGCGAATGGTGACTGATATCTTCAGGCCTTTGTATTTAGTAGGAAATAATGGTTTAGCCTGGTTATTTACAAAGTTCGGTAATTATACTTTTTATTATGTTCATGTGACGATCCTCAGTACATTTGCTTTTTTAATTGCATTGCTGACGCTGGGAGGGGTGGGAATACTGGCTTGGCGTTCCGGAAGGACTTATTGTAATACGATATGTCCGGTAGGTACTGTCCTCGGTTTTCTGTCGAAGTATTCCCTGTTTAAGCTTCGCATTGATACGGCTAAATGTAACGGCTGCGGATTATGTGCTTTGAAATGTAAGAGTTCCTGTATTGATAGTAAAAAGCATCGAATTGATTATAGCCGTTGTGTGGATTGTTTTGATTGTATTGGGAATTGCCGTCAGCGGGCGATTGCTTTTTCTCCTTTAAAGAAGGGAAAGCCTGTGGAAAATGTCGTAAAAGTGACCGATGAATCCAAGCGTCGTTTTTTGGTTACGGCCTTTGCCACTGCTTTGGTTGTGCCGAAAGCAATGGCTCAGGAAAAAGTTGGTGCATTTGTCCGGCATAAAGCTTATAAGCGGGAGTATCCTATAAGTCCTCCGGGAGCAGTGAGTACGGAGCATCTTTTGAAACACTGTACGGCTTGCCATCTTTGTATTGCCAAATGTCCTTCTCATGTTTTGAAGCCTGCCTTTATGGAATACGGTTTGGGAGGGATGATGCAACCGAAGATGTATTTTGACGATGGTTTTTGTAATTTTGACTGTACGGTTTGCTCGGAGGTATGTCCGAACGGTGCGATTTTACCTTTGACTAAAGAGAAAAAGCATGTGACACAAGTAGGGCGGGTCGTTTTTCTGGTGGAGAATTGCATTGTCAATACCGATGAAACCAGTTGTGGGGCTTGTTCTGAACATTGTCCGACTCAGGCTGTAACGATGGTTCCCTATAAAAACGGGTTGACAATTCCTCAGGTGAATCCGGAGATTTGTGTGGGATGTGGTGGATGTGAATACGTATGTCCCGTCCGGCCTTTCAGGGCTATTCACATTGAAGGAAATCCTGTTCAGGTAGAAGCCCGGCGCTTTAAGGAAACAGAAAAAAAGGAGGTACAGATTGATGATTTCGGTTTTTAGTCTGGAGACTAAGAAAGAAAATAAACTGGATATAAGTTTTGTAATTCCTGTTGAAATCATTATTTTTGTGGAGAATATAAATATTTCTTCGGGGCAGGGTGTAACTCCCTACCGGCGGTGATAGTCCGCGACTCTTCTTTTCAGAAGACTGAACCGGTGGAAATCCGGTACCGACGGTATAGTCCGGATGATAGAAGGAATAAAGATAAAGGTAGATCTATCTTTATATAGATTGATATAATATTGCCCCGAACTGATAAGTTCGGGTTTTTTGTTTTGAGGGATTTGGTTATGGAAAAACAAAATTTTTCTGCAGAAGATTGCCGTTTTATGCGACGGGCAATGGAATTGGCGGACCGGGGAAAAGGGTTTGTCAATCCCAATCCCTTAGTGGGGGCTGTCGTTGTAAAAGAAGGACGGATTATCGGGGAAGGCTGGCATGAATTTTATGGAGGCTTACATGCTGAACGGAATGCTTTTAAGAATTGTACGGAAGATACCCGGGGCGCTGCCTTGTATGTGACGTTAGAGCCTTGTTGTCATTATGGGAAAACTCCTCCTTGTACGGATATTGTAATTGAAAAGGGAATTGCTCGGGTGGTAGTAGGGCTTACAGATCCTAATCCTTTGGTCGCTGGCAAAGGGATTGAAAAATTGAGGAATGCTGGAATAGAAGTCGTTGTCGGTATAGAACAAGAACTGCTGAGGGAGCAAAATCGGATATTTTTAAAATACATAACGACAAAACAACCTTGGGTTGCTTTAAAGACCGCTATGACTTTGGATGGCAAAATAGCGACGGCGGAAGGGGATTCGAAATGGGTTACCGCAGAGGCTGCCCGGCTGCGGGTACATCAAATGCGGTCTGAGTATAGGGGAATTCTGGTGGGAGCCGGGACAGTGAGGGAGGATGATCCTCTTTTGAATTGTCGTTTGGAAGATAAACACCGCCAGCCGGTGCGTATTGTTGTCTGTACAAAAGCCGATATCGCTCTCGATTCGCAGCTCGTCCGTACGGCCCGGGAATATCCGCTTATTGTTGCTTATACGGCGGCTGAAGAAGAGGTCTTGGAAGAGCTGCGGAAAGCCGGTGTGCGAACTTTGCTTTGTGCCAGAAAGGAAGGAAAGGTCGCATTGAAGGATATGTTGAATAAATTGGGAGAGCTGGGGATAGATTCCCTTTTATTGGAAGGAGGAGGGGAATTGAATTATACTTTTTTACAGGAGAATTTAGTAGATGAAGTTTTTGCTTTTATTGCCCCGAAACTGATTGGAGGCAGGGAAGCTAAGACTCCCGTAGAAGGGAAGGGTTTCGGACGGATGTCGGATGCTGTGGTTTTGCAGGATCTGCAGGCGGAAAAAATCGGAATGGATTTTCTGATCCGTGGAAAAGTAAAAAAATAATAAGGAAAATATGTTTACAGGAATAATAGAAGAAATCGGAAAAATAAAGAGTATGCTTCGGGGCGGGAAAAGTGTAGTGATAGAAGTAGAAGCGGAAAAAGTGCTGAAAGATACGAAAATCGGGGATAGTATTGCGACAAACGGCGTTTGCCTTACCGTAACTTTTTTAGGAAATTCTTTTTTCCGGGCTGATGTTATGCCGGAGACCATGAGGCGCAGTAATCTGGGATTGTTACGGCCGGGGGACCCGGTAAATCTGGAACGTGCTCTTTGTTTAAACAGTCGTTTGGGAGGACATTTGGTGGCCGGACATATCGATGGGACCGGCCGGATCGTGGACGTGCAACGGGAGGATAATGCCTTGTGGTTTACGGTTAGTACAGGGGCTGATCTTTTAAGATATATCGTTCAGAAAGGTTCTATTGCTATAGATGGAGTGAGCCTTACAATTGCTTATGTAGATGAGGCTGTTTTCCGGGTGTCTGTGATCCCCCATACCCAGGAAGAGACGACTCTGCTCCGCAAACATACCGGAGATATCGTAAATTTAGAAAATGATATGATTGTCCGCTATGTAGAAAAATTGATGGGAAAAGAGAATACAAAAGGTTTGAGTTTGTCATTTTTAGAAGCAAATGGATTTTGAAAAATACATACATGAGATTATTTAACGAGCTTATATTTAACTAAAACGTTATGGAAGAAATTAAGTTTAATACAATAGAAGAAGCCGTGGCTGACTTAAAAGCTGGTAGGATGATTGTGGTGGTCGACGATCCTGACCGGGAAAATGAGGGGGATTTAATATGTGCGGCAGAACATGCTACTTTAGAAAATGTAAATTTTATGGCGTCCTATGCGAAGGGATTGATTTGTATGCCGATGAGTAAAGCTTTGACGGAAAAATTGAATTTGCAGCAGATGGTAGCCAATAACACGGATAACCATGCTACGGCTTTTACGGTATCGATCGATCATATTTCTACTTCCACGGGAATTTCTGCTTTAGAGCGTTCTGTAACAGCTATGAAATGTGTGGAGGAAGGGGCAAAGCCTGCGGATTTTCGTCGTCCCGGCCATATGTTTCCGTTGGAAGCAAAAGCTGGAGGAGTTTTGGAGCGAATGGGACATACAGAAGCAACGGTCGATCTGATGAAAATTGCCCGATTGAAAGAATGTGGTTTGTGTTGCGAAATTATGCGGGAGGACGGTACGATGATGCGGACAACCGAATTAGTGGCTTTTGCTAAAAAGCATAAGTTGAAAATTATTTCTGTAGCTGACCTGATAGCTTATCGCCGGAAAACTGAAATACTGATCGAACGGGTTACTGAAGCTGAAATGCCGACGAAATATGGTATATTCAAAGCTTATGGTTATGTTAATAAAATCAGTGGGGAACATCATGTTGCATTGGTAAAGGGGAATATTGCTGACGGAGAACCGGTATTGTGCCGGGTGCATTCGGAATGCCTGACGGGAGACGCCTTCGGTTCTTTGCGCTGCGATTGCGGGGAACAATTGGCAGAGGCTTTACGCCGGATAGAAAAGGCTGGGCGCGGGGTATTGTTGTATATGCGGCAGGAAGGCCGGGGCATCGGTCTGATCAATAAATTGAAGGCTTATCACTTGCAGGATGGAGGCATGGATACTGTGGAAGCTAATTTGGCACTTGGATTCAAAGCCGATTTGCGGGAGTATGGTACGGGCGCGGAAATATTGGCCGATCTGGGGGTAAAGAAGATGATTTTGATGACGAACAATCCGTTAAAAATAAAAGGCCTGGACGGTTACGGGTTGGAAATCGTGGGACGGGAACCGATAGAGATGACCTGTAACGAGAAGAATGAATTTTATATGTATACCAAATATAAAAAAATGGGGCATATTTTGCATGTGCGGAACGATTGGAAAAAAGAAGAAGTATTGGAGAATAAAGAAAATAAATAATAATTAATACTATCGAATACCATGAAAATTTTAGAAGGAAAATTATTGGCGGAAGGGCAACGTATAGGGATTGTTGCCGGGCGTTTTAACGAGTTTATTACGGCTAAATTATTGGGAGGAGCAGTAGATGCTTTTGTCCGCCACGGAGGAGATGAAAACAACCTGGAAGTAGCTTGGGTGCCGGGAGCGTTTGAAATCCCGCTGGTGGCGAAAAAGATGGCCGAGAGTAAAAAATACGATGCTGTTGTCTGTTTGGGGGCTGTTATCCGCGGGGCAACCCCTCATTTTGATATGGTGGCTACGGAGGCTACGAAAGGAGTAGCACAAGCAGGTATACAAACCGGAGTACCAGTCATTTTTGGTATATTGACGACGGATTCCATCGAACAAGCCGTAGAGAGGGCTGGGACAAAAGCCGGAAATAAGGGATTTGATGCGGTTAGCAGTGCCATTGAGATGGTTAACTTGCTCCGGCAAATCTGATCCGACTGTTAAAAATGTCCGGATTTTCGATAAATTTCATCGAAAATCCGGTTATTTTTTGCCGATGCTACGAAAGTTGCCTGAGAGCTTCCATTGCTTTTTCATAGTCCGGTTCTGCTGTGATTTCCGGGACATATTCTACATATTTTACCTTTTGATCTTTGCCGATAATGACGATTCCCCGGGTGAGCAGCCGCAACTCTTCGATGAGGAAGCCATATTTTAAACCGAATTCCAGATCTTTATAGTCTGATAACGTAATCACCCGGTCGATGCCTTCGGCTGCACAGTAACGATTCAGTGCAAAAGGGAGGTCGCAGGAGATGGCTAGAATGACGACATCTTTATTGAAATCGGTGGCCATTTTATTGAAATGATGCATTTGTGCAGAACATACAGGAGTATCGATAGAGGGGAAGGCCGATATGACCACTGTTTTATCTGCAAATTCTTCCAGACTGACAGGCTCCAATTTTTTTCCTAGTCCATAAAATACGGGAGCTTTTTCGCCCACTTGGATCGCTTTCCCTACTAATGTAAGGGCGTTTCCGTGCATAGTAATTTTTCTTTCTTCCATAAGTTTTTCTTTTTTTTACGTAAAAAGGCAATTTAATGTTTAAAAATTATATTGCAAACCAAAATACAACATTCTTTTGGCGTAATAAATATAGGAGGAGAGAGAAGTTTAGTCGGATGCTCAGATAAACATTCACGGCAAATAAAGGATTGCATTTCATGTCCACTCCTCTCCCTTACAGGTGCTTTGATGGGATAACTTCCAAAGAGGATAAACAGAGAAAAGAAAAATAATTTCCTATTTATTTGAATTTTTCTTCATATTGAACAATTAAATAACTTTCGGGATAAGATGCTTTTAAGGCTTCGTAATATTTACGGGCTTCTGCCGTTTTCTCTTTATTTAAATAAAACCGGATCAGCAGGTCGTAGGCTTCTTCTTTTCCCCAGGAAGGAAACCAGGGATTGGTTACAGGTTGAGGAGAGAGTTCAATTGCTTTTTTCAAATAACTTTCCGCTTTTTGTCCTCCTCCGTAGGTGGCAGGTAAATAGAAATCATGGCTGCCTACTATATACCAGGCTCTTAAATTTGTCGAATCGAGTTGCAATGCTTTTTGTCCGTTTGCAGCGACTTCACTGGAAATTTTTCCGGCTTCCATTCCCGTTTTATACTGTAGGGAAAAGCTTTGAATATAGGCCAAAAGAGCGTAATCTTCCGATGTTTTGTTTTTTGTATTTTCAAGTAAAGTTATGGCTTGCTGAATACAGTTTTTGGCTAAATCGACTTTTTGTGTTTTTAAATCATATATTGCTTCGTAAAATTTTGTATACGCCATCCAATAAGAGGCTAACGGTGTATGTTGCTTCTCCAGTTCGGTGTAAAGAGAGGCCAGTGGTTCTGCAGATTGTGCTGTAAAACAAGCGTATAATCCTTTTTCGATTCTTTCTTGTATGGGAAGAATCGGGGGCGTGGAGACTGCTAAAAGAATACTACTCAGGCAGCTAATGAGAAGGGATAATGTTAATTTTTTCATGGCATTTGGATTTAGTAATAATGAAATAAATAGAGATTTTAAAATCGAAGACGGTCTTTATAAAAATCCGTTTTTCAGATTTGTTCTTCTTCTTTGTTTAAGGGTAAAAAGACGTTGACGGACTGAAAGAGGAGACTTATTCCCCAACCGGCTGCCGGCCAGACTACCCACCAATATCCGTTATAACAGATATAATTGATAAACAGGAGAAACAGCATCATGACAACATAAGTGAACAGCTGCCGGTAAAATAACCTTACTTGTAATTTGTGTGATAAATTTGGAGTGGTTTTCATCGTTTCCTTTTTTAAGTCGAATAAGATTTTGAATGGCTTTGATAATTGTATCTGGTTCTATTTTTATGGCTTCCAGATGTTTTCCCCGGCTTTGCAGAAAATATTTAGGTTCCGGAGCTTTTTGGAATACTTCCTGTGCCTGACGATAAGGAACCGTTTCGTCATCCGGGCTGTGAATAATGAGTTTTGGAAGGCGATTGATGGCAGTGATGTCCGTTTTGGCAGAATAAGGGAAGATCAGAAAAGGCCGCGCCATTTCCCGTTGTTCTTCCGGTATACTTTGTAATGCAATATCAGCAAAGGAACTCATGCCGCCTTCTAGGACCAGAGCGTCGATTTTGTCCTGATTGTCTTTTGCTAATTTTGTTGCGAGTTGTGTTCCGATAGAAGCTCCGTAAAGGATGAAGGTAGTATTTTCTACATCCGGACGTTTTAAGAGAGAATCCAGTATAAGTTGACCGTCAGCGGCAACATTGAGATGAGTGGGATGTCCGGAGGATTTCCCATATCCCCGGAAATCGGCGATAAATACCTGAAAGCCGGCTTTCACGAAAGTGTTGATAAGGCCGGAATGATAGGAAATATTCCCGGAATTACCGTGAATATAGAATAAAGTGGCTTTGGGCCTTCCCTGAGGTTTGCATAAGAGAGAATGTAGCGTATCCATTTGTGGATGGAAATAAATTTCTTCATATACCGGCAACTGACAGGGTATCCAATCTTTTTGTGGATGATAAAATTGATTGTCGTATTGGGCTGATGCGTTTGCATAAAAGCACAGTATTCCTAAAATGATGAAAAAAAATTTCATAATTAATTGATTTATAATATATTATATTTTAAGGCTTGCTTTTTACCCGATGTTCCCGATATAACTTTTCAGAGCTTCTATATAATTTTCAAAGGCTTGCCTGCCGATTGGGGTAAGACGGCAAAGTGTCTGAGGCATTTTACCTTTGAAAGTTTTGGTAATTTCGATATATCCGGCTTTACTGAGTTTGTCGATCTGAACGCTGAGGTTGCCTGAGGTAGCTTTTGTCTGTTCTTTAATAAAGACAAAGTCAGCTTCTTCTACCGAAATCAGAATCGACATGACGGCTAGCCGTAATTCCGAATGCAGCAAAGGATCCAATTCTTTAAACATATGCTCTTGATTTTAAACGTTTCTTCTTTTCAGCATATTGCAAGATATGTCCCGGAATGATCATACAGAGTAAAAAGATAAGGGCAAAGATTAATATACTCTTAAGGCCAAAAATAATGAGCAAGGAAAAACTCAGGAGAATACCTGCGGACCCTCCGATGGTAAGGGCCTTGAATTTTATGATCAGACCGGTGATTATCGTTGCTGTGTTGATCATTAAAGCGACTACAAATAAGATAGGTAACATGCTGAAAACAGAGAAAAAAGCCGCACAAGCAGACAGCCACACAATAATGCCAGCGACCATCCATACGTATCCGACAACCCGGTCGATATAGGTGGTTACTTTTTGGGGATGCGAACGTTTATCAATATATTTCCAGATTATTCCGACGACAGGAATGATAAACCACAAAAGATGATAATAAGGATTGTGTGTGTATCCCACAAGGAAATAAATGACAATAGAAGTGAGAAAGGTCGTGTACCCATTCACCAGCATAGATTTTCCTCCCCTGGTTTCCAGATTTTCATGTGTGTTGCGGATCATTCGGGCGATAAGCTCCAAACTTTCTTTTTCATTTAATTTTTTGTTTTCCATAATTATTTAAGATTAGAATTTTTTCTATTAAATCCCGCTGGAGAATCGGTGTTTTTCCCAATCGGACGTGCTTTTCTATGTTGTAAATTTCGTATTTGTAATTATTTTATGATGCAAATATAAACTAGTTTATTTTATAAACCAAATTATTTTATAAATTTTATAAGATTTTTTTCAGCTTCGAAGTTTAGTCTATCAGCAGGACGTTGATTACGAAAGCCGGTTAGTGGAGAGCGGGATTTTTATTTGAGGAATTCCTTCGTTTCGGCTGTTGGGTCTTATGGTCGTAAAAATATTCAAGGGAATACAAAATCGACTTAACTCATTACAAGTTAAGTCGATTAATCTTGATTACCTGAAAAAACACTCTTCTTCAAAAGCGAAATTTTACCTTTGGAGACAGTTTTCTTTCGGATTTATCTTCTTTTTTGTTCTTGCATTTTTTGCATTTGTTCCAGTCGTTCCTGAAATTTTGATTTTTTTACCGGTTTTGTTTTTGCTAATTCGATTTGCTTGAGCAATTTTTCATCGTTTACATAACGACGGATCAGCCAAGTTTGCAGAATTGTGATCAGTGTAGCGACGAAATAATAGTAACTCAATCCCGAAGAATAACTGTTAAAAATAAATAGGAACATAATAGGCATGATATACATCATTGTCTGCATGCCTTTCATCTGTTCGTTCTGGGGTTGATTTTTATTGTTCATGACCATATAGATGATATTGACTGCTGTCATGAGTAAGCAGAACAGACTGACATGGTCCCCGTAGAAAGGTATAGAGAAGGGGAGAGTGGCAATCGAATCGTAAGAAGCTAAGTCTGTAGCCCAAAGGAAACTCTTTTGCCGGAGTTCAATCGCTCCCGGGAAGAACCAGAAAAGTGCAATCAATATCGGCATTTGTAACAACATGGGCAGGCATCCCCCCATCGGATTTACTCCCGCTCGTTTGTAAAGCGCCATGGTTGCCTTCTGCCGTTCAAGAGCTTTTTCTTTGGGGTATTTTTTATTGATTTCGTCGATCTGAGGCTTTAATACCCTCATCTTAGCCTGTGACAGATAAGATTTGTAGGTAAGGGGAAACAGCACCAGTTTGATAATTAACGTCAGCAGCAGGATGATCAGTCCATAGTTACCGGTGACATGGTTTTCCAAAAAGTTGAACAGGGGAATAACGACATAACGGTTAAACCAAGCCACCCATTTCCAACCCAGATTGACCAGTTTCGGTAATTCAATATCCGCCCCGTATTCTTTCAGAATGGGATAAGAATTCGGTCCGAAAAAGAATTGCATGTTATATGTTTCATTGTTATTCCCGGAATAAGCTAAAGGAATTTCTGCATAGACTTTTTTCAGGTATCCCGGTTCATTGCTGATATCTGAAGAAAGGGCAACATCCGTAAAGGCGTCCTGAGCGATCAATATGGAAGAAAAAAACTGTTGTTTGAAAGCGACCCATTTGATTTTAGTAGATAACGTTTCTTTTTCGTTGGAGGTTGTAGACATGTTTTCTACATCGTCGCTTAAAAAATCATAGTAAACTCCTGTATAACGGTTTTCGAAATCCTTGCTCTTTTCCAGTTGCGGCATATCGACTCCCCAGAATAAGGTCAGGAAAGAAGAATTGGAAGCGATGACATCGTTCATATTGTGTGTGCGGATACTGAAATCTGCCATATAACTGTCCGGTGCCAGTTTGTATATAAATTCGATGTATTTGTTTTCCCCTGAAAAGAGTTTCAGAGACAATGTTTTTTCACTTTCTGTTGCATTGAGAACAGTTTCTGTCGTATTCGGAACAAAAAGAAATTCTTCTGTGTTGATCTGTTTGTTTTGGGCATAAAAGTTCAGGCCGAAAGTGCTTTTATCCGCTTTCCATAAGATCAGAGGCAGGGAATCGTGTGTAAAATATTCTTTTAAGTCGACATTGACGATACGGCCTCCTTGGGTACTGAGCTGTAGACGAATTTTATTGTTTTCCAGTGTAATAATTTCTTCCTTCAGGCTGTCTTGCACAAACACTGTCGGAGACAGGGGTTTCAACGAATCCGTTTCTTGGCTTAATTCAAAATCTTTTTTTTCCTGTTGGGCAGCTAATGCCATTCTTTCTGCTTCGACCCGGGCAATGGAATCCCGTTGTTCCTGTATCCTTTTTAATTGTTCTTCATTTGGCCGGGTAAGATAGGAGAACCCGATCAGAATGACAAAAATAAGTACTAAACCGACGATTGTATTTCTATCCATATATTGACTTACTATTTTTGATTTACGATTTTATTTTTAGCTTTTTATTATGAGAGACAGGCTTTTATAAAAGCAACAAACAGTGGATGAGGCTTCACCACAGTACTTTTATATTCCGGGTGGAATTGAGTTCCTATAAACCATTTATGGGAAGGTATCTCGATAATCTCCGTCAATCCTGTATCCGGGTTAATACCGGTGGTGATCATACCTCCTTTTTCGAAAGCTTCTTTGTATTCGTTATTGAATTCGTAACGATGACGATGTCTTTCTTCCACCATTTTTTGTCCATAAGCTTCGTAGGCTTTGGAGCCTTCCTTTAATTCACATTTATAAGCTCCCAGACGCATTGTCCCTCCTTTTTCCGTTACATTTTTCTGACTGTCCATCAAATCGATGACCGGATATTTGGTTTTTGCTGCCATTTCTGTGGAATCCGCTCCTTCCAGGTGCAGAACGTTCCGGGCAAATTCAATGACGGCCATTTGCATACCCAGACAAATTCCAAAAAACGGGATGTTGTTTGTCCGGGCATAATGAATGGCGAGCAATTTCCCGTTAATTCCTCTGTGGCCAAATCCGGGTGCTACTAAAATACCATGCAGATTTTTAAGCGTTTCTTCGGCATTTTCTTCATTTAAGGTTTCACTATGAATCCAATGGATGTTCACTTTGCAGTCGTTCACAGCTCCAGCGTGGATAAAAGCCTCGGCAATGGATTTATAGGCATCGTGTAGCTCGACGTATTTGCCTACCAGCCCAATTTGCACTTCCTGTCGGTAATTATTCAATTTGTAAAGGAATTTTTTCCACGAATCCAGATCCGGTTCACTGTTCAACGGAAGATCTAATTTTTCAAGTACGATTTCGTCCAGTTTTTCTTCTTCCATTTTAATCGGCACCTCATAAATGGTGGAAACATCGATGGATTCAATCACGGCTTCCGGCTGTACGTTACAGAATAAAGCAACTTTCCGTTTTAAGTCGTTGTTTAATTTGTGTTCCGTACGGAGCACTAATATATCCGGTTGAACTCCGATTTCCAAAAGAGATTTTACAGAATGTTGAGTGGGTTTGGTCTTTAACTCTCCGGAAGCCGACAAAAAGGGGACAAGTGTCAAATGTATCAATACGGATTTTTCTCCCAATTCCCAACGTAACTGACGTACAGCTTCCAGAAAAGGTAAAGATTCAATATCGCCTACAGTACCTCCGATTTCGGTGATTACGACGTCGTATTCCCCTTTATTCCCGAGTAGTTTTATATTGCGTTTGATTTCATCCGTGATGTGGGGGACAATCTGTACTGTTTTCCCTAAATAATCTCCCCGTCTTTCTTTATTGATGACGTTCTGATAGATCCTGCCTGTCGTAATATTATTCGCTTGAGAAGTGGGACAACCTGTAAATCTTTCGTAATGTCCTAAATCCAGGTCTGTTTCCGCTCCGTCATCGGTAACATAACATTCTCCATGTTCGTAAGGATTTAAGGTTCCCGGATCAATGTTGATATAGGGATCCAATTTTTGATTGGCAACTTTATATCCTCTTGCCTGAAGTAATTTTGCCAAAGAAGACGCAATGATACCTTTTCCTAAAGAAGAGGCCACTCCACCCGTAACGAAAACATATTTTGTTGACACGATAACTTGAATTTTATTAATTTCTCGAAGTTGCAAATGTAAAAAATAAGACCGGAGTACACAAGAAAAAAAGAATGAATATCCCCCTGAATGCCTTCGTTAAAAAATGAAAAATCCCTAAAGCCGAAAGAGAACCTTAGGGATTGGAAATTTTTTATGAGTATTAAATCAGGCTGTCAATTGCCTTTAATTTTTCCTGCAATAAAGCTAATCGCTGTTTGGTTTTTTCTATCTTAGACGTTAACTCCCGGATAAGACCTTCGGATTTGTTGGATTTTGCAATAAACCCGATATTGTTTTCCCAGGTATGGATGTCATTCTCTAGTTGCCGGATTTTGACAATCAACTTTTCCCGTTCGTTGATAATTTTGAATTCTTTATTTTCGCTACTGTCCAGAGAATTGATTTTAGCCCTGTATTTTTCCAGGTTTTTATCAAATTCATCCAAATTCAATTTGTCAAAATAAGTATTTATGATTTTTCGGAATTCTTCTTGGACGGCTTCTTTTTCTTTGATGGGTACAAATCCAATATCATTCCAACGGGCTTGGAATTCTTTTAGTTTTTTGATATTTTCTTCGTTATCGTCTACTAGTTGGAATTGTTTTACCTCTTCAATTAATGCTTTTTTGGCCTCCAGATTTTTTTCCTGTTCGGAATCAATGCTCTTGAAGTGGGCATTCTTGTTATTAAAAAATTCGTCACAGGCTGCACGAAAACGGAACCATATTTTGTTGGAATATTTCCGGGGAGCAGGACCTATTTTTTTCCATTCTTTTTGATAGGAAATAATTTTATCTGTGGTGATTTTCCAATCTGTACTGTCTTTAATGGCTTCTACTTTTTCACAGAGCTTGGTTTTCAGTTCCAGATTCTTTTCCTGTTCTTCCAGCATTTGTTTGTAAAATTCCCGTTTCCGGTTAAAGAAAGTATCACAGGAAGCCCTGAATGTTTTAAAGACCCGGTTGCGTTCTTTTTGAGGAACGGTTCCGGAATGTTTCCATTCTTCCTGGAGTTCGATAATGTTTTGGGCAGCAGCATTCCATTCCTTGATACCTTGGTATTCCGCAGCTGCAATTGCGGCCGCTTTTCCGCAAATTTCTTCTTTTACCTTCAGATTGTCTTCCTGTTCTTGTTTCAGGCTTTCAAAAAACTTGTGGTAACTATCATTGATTTTACTCGTGGCAGCTTTAAAACGTTCCCAGACAGGTTCTTGTTGTTCTTTCGGAATAGGACCAATTTCTTTCCAACGGGTATGGAGGAGTTGCAATTGTTTAAAAGCGTCGTTGATGTCCTTGTTTTCCACCAGTTTTTCCGCTTCCTCGCATAAATTGATTTTGGCATCCAGATTTCGTTTCAGATCCAAATCTCTCAACTCCTTGTTGATTTTGATGTAATTATAGAAATTTTCTACGTGGTGGTGATAGGTCTCTAGTAAATCATTCACGCGGTTTTGGGGAACAAGGCCTGTGTTTCTCCAGCGTTCTTGTATATCTTTGAATTCCTGAAATGTTTTATTGAGTGCTTCTTCCTTTTGTACCAATTCTTTCAGTTCTTCAATCAACTGGAGCTTGATCTGAAGATTTTTTTCCCGGTCTACTTCGATCTGCTTTGCGGCAGTAATTCTTTTTTCTTTAAAGAGTTTATAAAGATCGTAAAACTTTTCTTTATTCTCATTTTTGTAATTGAAGTCTGCTGCAGGAGTCCCGTCAGCCGTGAAATCTGCCAAAGCTTGCTCGTATTCCTGCTTGTATTGTTTTTCAAAAATTTCCGGGAGCTTCTCCATTACATCTTTAATTTGCCCCGTCGGACAGGTTTCAATGAGCTTTTGCATTTCTGCAACAATCTCCTCTGTTTTTAAAACAGCGAAATTGATTTCCGGAATTTCCGGTTTAATTTCTTCTGAAGGAATGTTTTCTTCCGTAGGAAGGATGTCACTTACTTCGTTAGCTGGTACTTCTGAAGAATTGTTTAGCCCTTCATTCAGTAACGTGTTGTCTTGGTCCATAGTTAGTCTGCCGTTAATATTTCTCGATTCCATTAGCACACGAAAATAGTCAATTAATCTGAAAATGACAATATTTAGCAATAAAAAGTCCTTTTCTTTCTGTTTTAAGGACATTCTTTAGGGAAAAAAGAGAAAGAAATGAGCCGTTTATTTTTTTTAGTCCGGGGTTTAATCCAGCATAAGACTGATAAAAGCCGGATAGTTAAATACCATCTGGGTTAATTCTCGGATGTCTAGTTGCAGGTCCGGACGTTGTACTTCGGAATCTGTTCGAAAGACGGCCCCGTTTTTTAAACGATAGAATCCACTATTTGAAGGCACTATTTCGTCTGTTAGCTGAAGAAGTATGGTCCGGTGAGGGTGAGTTTGAGCATAGATGCCGAGGACTTGTAACGTATCGATCATGCGGGCCATACCCCGGCGGATTGTATGCCCGGAACGAGGCGGAGTTTTTAATTCGATTTCACTCTTGTTCCATTGGTCTGCCACTGTATTCAGCAAAGCACTTTTTTCTTCTTCTGAGTCGGCCAACAATTCACCGATGTGGAGTTTGTCCGGTAAAGGCTGAAGAAAAGCCAGCCCCCCGATTTCTCCTGAAATATGCCGAAATAAAATTAAATGACCTCCCGACAGATATAAATCTTCCAGAATAATTTTGAAATCTTCTGCAGTATGTTGGACACAATTGGGACGTTTTAACATCTGCCGATTAAAATAACAATAAAGCTCCGGCAGCGAAGAAAAACATTTTTGGGAAGAAAGAATTTCTACCTGTTTGTGAGTATATTTTACCGGTAAATAATAGTTCTCCGGAGTATAACCGAAAACCGGGACATATCCTGTTTTAGCATAATAATCGTACAGATAGTCTTCCTGAGGAATCAATATACTAAAAGCGATTTTTTGGCTTTTCATGACCCCGAAAGCTTTTGATAGGAGTTGGGACATATATCCTTTTTTGCGGGCTTCCGGAAGAGTGGAGGCTCCGGAGATGTAAGAAACGGGAATCAAATTCCCATTCCATGTCATTTGGTAGGGAAGCATTTGCAGGGCTGATACGATTTGGCCGTTTTCGCTCAGGGTAAGCGTATTTTCTTCCCGGTATTTTTTGTCGAAATAAAAACGGATGAAATCTTCTGAATCCTGAAAACAAATCCGCCATAAACGAATCACTTCCTCTTTAACCATGACTTTATTTTTTTGTGGCGATGCATTTTTCCAAAAGAATCGCCGGATGATAGGAAAGTTTGGATTGACGCAAACCGGGAACACCTAAGTCTTCTTCCCGGTTAATGTAAGTATATTGTTCGGGAAGGTGGGAGGCGAACTCTCGGTTGATGATGCTGTAGGCCCCGTCAATGTGTATATTGGCTTTTTCTACGTTGATGTCGAAAGTGTTTTGATTGATGGGAGCTCCGAAGGTAAAAGCAACCATTTCTTCGTTTACCCAAATGGCTCCTCCTGTCAGATTCAGTTCTTCATAATGGTGGATCGCATAGGTCAATGCCCGGCGTTCATCTTTCAGACCGTTCTGTTCCACATAGTCGTGTTCGATACTCCAGCGGGATTCGAATTCTAAACATTGGGGGAGCATTTCCGGGGTGAGAGGGGTATACCTGTAAGAGTATTCTTTGGTAAATTTGTTTACGTGATTCCGCTTGGGTTGATAATTTTTCCCTTTTAATTCGACCAGATCTTTCCGTAAATAGACATAATCGGCAAAATCCCGGTAAGAGGTGTACTCAAAGAGAGTGGGAAAAATTTTTTCTAGTTTTTCCTGTGTTTCCGGATATATCCCTTGTAGGCGTAAAGGATGACCTTCCTTTTGTGCTTCTTTGTCCAATTGCTCAACAATGTGTACCAGATTCCCCTTACCGATAGGCATTAAATAAATAAGCCGGTTGTCCTCTGTGTGGAAACGAACGACCAGACTATTGTCTATCACAGTATAACTGCTTTGGTTACTGAAGTGCCAGGCACATAGGTTGGAAAACGCAAAATCGCAATCCTGAGGTGCGTACGCTAAGGTATAAGAAGTGATTAAAGATTTATCTGCTAAAGTTATAGGCTTGAATTCGATCATATACTATCAGAAAATTAAACATTCTTTTCGTTCAGTTGTACGAAATTACCGCATTTTTGGTTTAGTTAAGTAAAAAAATATGTATTTTTTTACGCAAACGTATGTCTGGAAAGTTAGTGCGGGAATAACAAAGCCAGATGGGATTTTCTTTGAAGGAAAGACAGGAATAGGTAAAAATTCTGGAACAGTTTAACGGTTTATTGGGGCTGAACGAAGAAAACTTGCAAACTTTTAACGGACAAACTTTCGGTTCTGATAAATAGGTATCTAAGAACCAGAGGATTGTCCGTTAAAGGCTTGCAAAATCTTATCAGTCAGGCTTAAAAGCCGTTTATTTATCTGAAGAATTTTGAATATTTTCTATCTTTTGGAGGAACTGCCTGTAAATATTTATACCTCTATTGTTGTTTAAGGATAAGGGCAAAACCTCCACCGGGGGCCATCTCGATCGCTAGCTGTTTCTCGGCTCCCAGAGAGAATGCTGTTCGTTTGTAATCCTGTCCGGCCCGGTCTGCATTGACCCCGTCCTGAAAGAGAATGGCCTGATAAACATTGTTACCTAGAAAACTGAGATCCAGTTCAGCTGTACGGGGAGTCCAGTTTGTAAGTCCTCCTATATACCAATCGTTTCCTTTTCTGCGGGCGATAATGACGTTTTCTCCAATTGTGCCTTCCAGTACTTTGGTCTCGTCCCAGGTAACCGGGATTTGAGCTATAAAAGCTAGCGATTCCGGTTCTCTCTTATAGTTGCTGGGATTGTCGCACAGCATATTCAAAGGGGATTCGAAAACAATATAAGTGGCCAGTTGACGGCAACGGGTTCCCTGGCTCATCGGTTCTGAATAAATCGGAGCGAAAGTCCCTTTAGCTGCATTCCGCATAGCCCCCTGAGTATAATCCATCGGTCCTGCAACCATTCGGATAAAGGGAATCATGACATCGTAAGTGACCTGGTCGACAGAATCCGGGGCCCATTTTACATTTTCTAAGCCATATACTCCTTCAAAATTCAATACGTTCGGGTAAGTACGTTGTAAACCGGTAGGTTTATAAATGCCGTGTAAATCCAGCAGAAGATTGTATCTGGCGGCTGTTTCAGCGGCTTGGTAAGTAAAATCTACAATTTCCTGATCGTCCCGATCGAAAAAGTCGACTTTAAATCCTTTTACTCCCATGTCCGCATAGTAGCGGCAAATGTTTTCCAAATCTTTTTTTAAGGCTTCGTAACCGGCCCAAAGAATGATACCTACATTCCGGTCCGTTGCATAATCTACTAACTCCTGAATGTTGATTTCCGGAATAATTTGCATCATATCTGCCTTTTTATTTACCGCCCATCCTTCATCCAGAATGACATATTCTATCCCTTGTTGGGAAGCGAAATCGATATAATATTTATAAGTATTGTTATTTATACCGGCTTTAAAGTCTACCCCGTAAATATTCAGATTGTTCCACCATTCCCAGGCTACTTTTCCAGGCTTGATCCAGGTAATGTCCCCGATACGGGAAGGAGAAGCTAATTTATAGACCATGTCGGAATTGGCTAATTGTTTATCTGCTGTCGAGATGATCACTACTCTCCAGGGTAAATCCTGTTTCCCCGGAATCCGGGCAATATAAGGTTCTCTGGCGGTTACCAAGCGTTGCAGCATATTGTGTCCACCTTGTACTGTCGTCTTGGGATAAGGGGCGAAAACCCCGGTGAAAGAATGGTTCCCTTGAGCTGTATTGAGGTACATACCCGGGTAACTTTCCAGATCTGCTTCTGTCAAGAGTAATTTTTTCCCTTTTTTCACATCGACAACCAAGGGCAGAAACATAAGCCGTTCTTTGTCCAAAGCCGAGATTTTATCGTGAGTATAAGTACTTTCAAATGAATTGAAGAACTGAGCCTCGAAAGATTTGTTCTTTTTATCCCGGGCGTGAACGTAAGGCACATAGGCTTCGTAATCATTATCGAAATTGAAAACAGCTTCTTCGCTTACGACAGTAAGTGATTTGTCCGAAAGATTCCGGAAACGGTAGGCTACTCCGTCATTGTAAGCCCGGAATACCAAAGCCCAATTCCCTTTGAATTGGAGTGTCAGTTGGTTGTATTGGTCAATCACTTGAGACTTTTTATAAAAAGGAGAGGTGATGATATTATCTGCAGATTGTTTACTTACTTTTTGTAATTTCGGTTGGATCCCCCAGCTTTCCTGATTACCCAAAGTTAAAGAAAGCGGAGAAGGGGCAATGAGGGTTTGGTCATTATCCAGAACCGACCAACGAATGAGGTCTCCGATCTCAATGATGACTTTTAATTTCCCGTCGGGAGAGCTTATTTGCTGTTTATGAGAAGCTGCCTGAGAAAATAAACTGGTAACGAATAATAGGAAAATAGTAAAATGTGTTTTCATTTCTCTTTTTTTAAGTTTATGGAAATGTTTAATAACGAACGCCATTTATCAATTGAGTTGTATTCAAATGAAATGGGGAGCAATTTAGTTAAAATTCTGGAATCTCAAAAATGGTTAAGATGATAGAAAATCGTTTTGTTTGTTTTTCTGGTTGTGGATAAATAGGTTGGTTTTTGGATATGATTTTGAAAGCGTTTATCTTTGACTTCTTAATTAGAATATATGGTATCTTATCTATTACGCGGACTTATCTGGATAATTAGCTATTTACCTTTGCGGGTATTATATTTTTTTTCGGATATTTTGTATTACCTGTTGTATTATGTGGTTCGTTACCGGAGAAATGTTGTTCGGACAAATTTGAGAAATGCTTTTCCTGAAAAAGAAGGGACAGAACTGACACGGATCGAAAAGAAATTTTACCGGAATCTGGGAGATATTTTCGTTGAACTCTATAAGCCCTGGCATATGTCGGAACAGGAAATGAGACGTCGCTGTGTATTTAAACATACGGAAATCCTTCAAAAATATTACGATCAGGGGAGAAGTGTCATAGGGGTATTGGGGCATTACGGAAATTGGGAATGGATGGCTTCTTATGCTTTATGGACAAAGGGAAACATTGATTTTTATACACTTTATAAGCCGATGCACAATAAAGTAATGGATCAGTTGATGATCGAGATTCGCTCCCGTTTCGGTGCACGGCCTGTGCCTAAAAATGACATCTTACGTCTGATTGTCAGTAATCTGCGGGAAGGACGTTTGTTTCTGGCCGGTTTTATTGCCGACCAAACTCCCAATGTCAATAATTTGAATTTTTGGATGGAATTTTTGCATCAGGATACTCCTGTTTTTATGGGAACGGAAAAAATTGCCCGGAAATTTAATTTGCCTGTTATTTCTTTGCAGATGAAAAAATTAAAACGGGGATATTATGAAGTGGATTTTGTGGATCTCTGCGGAGAACCTGCTCTTTTAGCTCCGGGGGAACTGACCCGTATGCATACTCGCTTTTTGGAGCAACAAATACAGAAAGCTCCTGAATATTGGTTATGGTCGCATCGCCGGTGGAAGCACAAAAGGGAAGAAGCTGTTTATTTAGAAGAAAATAAAGGAAAAAAGCCGGAAGAAAACAAGATAGAAATTAAAAAAGAACGATGAGCCGTTTTTCTGTCGTCATATTGAATTGGAATGGGGAAAAATTGCTGAAACAATTTTTACCTGCTGTAGTCCGGCATACCGATCCGGAAAAAGCCGAGGTTATTGTGGCGGACAATGGTTCTACCGATCGTTCTTTGCAGGTATTGGCAGAAGATTTTCCGGAGGTTAAGGTAATCCGTTTTGAAAAAAATTACGGTTTTGCTGCGGGATATAATAAAGCGATAGCTTTACTCGATTCGGCTTATGTCGTATTATTGAATAGTGATGTGGAAGTGACTTCCGGTTGGTTATCTCCGATAGAGGACCTGTTCGAAAAGGAACCGGAGGTTGTTGCGATACAACCTAAAATTAAAGCCTGGAAGGATAAGGAAAAATTTGAATACGCAGGAGCCTGTGGAGGATATATAGATCGGTACGGATTTCCTTTTTGCCGGGGAAGAATGCTGAATACGACAGAAACTGACCGGGGACAATATGATGACGTAGTGGAGACTTTCTGGTGTAGCGGGGCCGCCTTATGCGTGAAGAGAGAGGTCTATTTGGCTTGTGGAGGATTGGATGAACGTTTTTTCGCTCATATGGAAGAAATTGACCTTTGCTGGCGGATGCGAAACCAGGGATATGTTTTAAAGGTCCAGCCGGCTTCTGTCGTATATCATCTGGGAGGGGCTTCTTTGCCGATGAACCATCCCAGAAAGCTGTTTTTGAATTATCGGAATAATTTGTTAATGCTTTATAAAAATCTGGATCGAAAAACCTGGAGAAAACTTTTTATAATCCGCTTGCTACTGGATTCAGTCGCTTTCTTTATTTTCCTCCTCCGGGGACAAGGAGCCAATGCCTCTGCTGTATTTCGTGCTTATCGTGCTTTTTGGACGATGAGGAAAGAATATACCCCTATCCCGATGTCTAAACAGGATTCCTGTATTTATAAAGGAAGTGTTGTATATGCCTATTATATAAGGGGTATCAAAACTTATACAGCTTTGAGAAAAAGAAAATAGGATATCAATTTTTCACCATTGGGAAGAAAACTAGGGGGAGAAATAAACCTTTTGTGAACTTTATTGTCAATATAATTGAAAACAAGGCAAAATTGTCGGTATGTCTATAGCAGATAATGAAATAATAGAATTGTTTCATCTTAAAAATAAGAAGGAAGAAGCTTTTCGGTTGCTCGTGGATAAATACAAAGAGAAACTCTATTGGCACATCCGGAAAATCGTCTTAAGCCATGAAGATAGTAACGACATACTACAGAATACTTTTGTAAAAATATGGCAAGGTCTAAAGGAATTTCGGTATGAATCCGGATTGTATACCTGGATGTACCGGATTGCAACGAATGAATCCATTAACTTTTTGAATGAGAAAAAGCGGAAAGTATATGGAAATTCCGGGGAAATTACAGAGGCTTTGGAAAATATTCTGGAAAGTGATGTCTATTTCAGCGGGGATGAAATTCAGAAAGAATTACAAAAAGCAGTATTGAAATTGACCGACCGCCAGCGTTTGATATTCAATATGAAATATTTTGATGATATGCCTTATGAAGATATTGCTGCTATTCTGGATGTTGCTGTAGGAACGCTGAAAGCTACTTATCATAATGCAGTGAAGAAGATAGAAGAAAATATGAGAATCATAGATAGTCAATTCTGAATTGTTCAATTTCTAAATTTTGAATGATGGATAATTTTGATGATAAATATAAAAAGAAAAATCCTTTCTCGGTGCCTGAAGAATATTTTGGACATTTGACAGATCAGGTGCTGGAGAGAATAAGGGAGGAAGAAAAGCCACAGAAAGTTTCTTTTGTAAATTTACTGAAACCTTATATGGGGTTGGCTGCCATCTTTTTGCTGGCCTTCCTTATCGTTCAATTTGTCGTACCTCATTTTATTGATAGCAATAAAATGTTGAAAAAAGTGAACACGGAGATCGTTGCGAATACGGAAGAGGGAGTTGCAGAGGATTTGGTCCTAGACGGAAGTTTTAATCCGACGAGCGAAGAAATCCTGGAATATCTGTCTACGGAAGTGAGTGATTATGATTTGATTTATGCAGAACTTTATTAAAAAGCATATGAGATTTTGGATAACAATTTTGCTGTCTCTGTATGGAATGACTCTTTGGGGACAGGAATCTAAATTAACAGAAAAAAAACGACATGAATTTGAGGCACAGAAAGTGGCTTTTTTTACTCAGGCACTAGACTTGACCCCTGAAGAAGCTGCTGTTTTTTGGCCCCTTTATAATGAGATGGTTAAAAAGATCCGGGATAAGGAATTCCAAATCCGAAAAAATACCAAGGCTGTCCGGGATGCCAAGAACCTAACCAATGCTCAGGTGTTGAAAGTGGTGGAGGAGACGTTGGTTACGGAACAACAAATACTGGATATCAAAAAGGAATATTATCATAAATTGTTAGCTATCATCCCCTCTCCGAAAATTTTGAAATTGGATTGGGTTGAACATAAATTTCATAAACAATTGCTGGATAAAATGCGCAATTGTCCGGTTTCCCCCAAATGATGTTCTCTTCAGGAGAAAGTCATTCTACAGCTCCAAGAAATTTATGTGAGGTTTACTTTTTAATATTGCTAATCGAGAAAAAACTAGCTTCAGAGGCTATTTCTCCGTCTAGGATCTATTTTAGGTATAATTTTTTCTCCTTTCCCGATCCTTTGCGCTTTTCCGTCGGATGCTTCATTCGCTGCTGTCAGCTCAAATGCTGTTAATACACTAAAACTTTCTCTTTTTAAGCTGTAAAAGTTTTAGTGTTTCGGAATTTGCCCTATATATAGCGGAATTTCTACTAAAACCTTATCCTATTTGGGTAGATAAATGAATCTTAGAGGAAAGAAAAACCAAAAATTTTACCTCGTACTTGAAATATTTGAGAGAGAAATAAATGTATAAAATATGTTAAAAAAAATATAATAAAATTAAAATAATATTTTTTTATCTTTTAAGAAAGATTTTGTATTTTTTATTAATTTGATCCTTTTTAAAAATATTGTAATGATCTTATAATCAATTTGTTGTTTTTTCTTTTTCCCCCTGTAAATACAAAATTTTTTCATTTTTCTGCATACTATAAACGTTCGTTTTTTATGGTGATGCTTTTTAGTTTTTCATAACAAAATTATACATTTTCTTGGGATTTCAAAATCCTTCGGATCAAAATATTATTAGTTTATTTACTTTAACTCTAAAAATTTTGTATTTCCCAATTTTAACGAACGTTTTTGTTCGTTTTTTATATAGCCGAGAAGAAGTAAGATGATAGGGTATAATTCGGGACAGGAATGTTATTATGTGTTTTTATAATGAATGTTCGTCAATTCATAGACAGAGGTAGAACAATTTTTTTAGATAAAAAATAAACTTAATACTCACTAAACTGAATAGCCTATGAAAAACTTATTGACTTTGTTGATAATTGCCTTTTGTGTATTTCCGTCGCCTTAAAAGTTAGAGACTTTTTAGTTTCCAATCTTTCAATATTAAAAAGTTAATAAATAACTTTTTATTTTTTTGTGTCTAACGAAAACGATTGCGTTTAGTTTGACCGATCATTTTAATAAATAAATATACAAAACCAATTATGCTATGAAAAAACTTTACCTCCTATTGGGGATAGCCGCATTATTCGCTTGTAGTGACGATAATACGGAACCTCCTGTTCCTGCGCCTGTCGAACCGGATAAGGCTACTATTGAATTAGACGTGACAAATGTACAACTTCCCCGTTCCGGCGGTTCTGCAGAAGTAACTGTTACGGCAAATTATGACGACTGGGATTTTAAAAACACTGAAAGTTGGCTTTCAGTACAGAAATCGGGAAACAAACTTATTTTTTCGGCTAACGAAAATACAACTTCTGAGCGTAATACGGCAACAGTTGCTGTTACTGTTCAGGGAGAAGGGGAGGAGAATACCGCTTCTGCTACGATCAACGTAGTACAGAATGATGCTTCCCTCATTATCGAAATAAAGCTGGACCGGGACGGGTTAACGATGGTTGCCCCGGTATTGGGAATGTTGGAGTGTACGATAGACTGGGGGGATGGTAAAACAGAACCTCTTACGGGAAATGTCGATGGAGTGTTTTCTTTTCAACCTACCCATTTTTATGAAAAAAGCGGAACCTATCAAATCCGCATTTACGGATTTATGCCAAGGATAGGCATTGGATCTCCTTTTACCGATGTAGAATTAGCTTATATAACTTCTGTGATACAATGGGGAAATACGGGCCTTACTTCCATGCAAAATGCTCTCAAGGGTTGTGTTAACCTGACGAGTATCCCCTCTGATACAGATGGGTCCTTTACAAACGTAACCACTTTCTCCAATGCTTTTTATGGTTGTACGTCGCTTCGGGAAATTCCGGCCGATCTGTTTGTCAATTGCGATAAGGTGGAAACATTCTCATTTTGCTTCGACGATGCAGGATTGGAATCTATTCCTGCTGGTTTGTTCGACAATTGTATAGCCACGGAAACTTTTGCTTCTGTATTTTCCGGTTGTCCCCTTATTTCCATACCGGATGAACTGTTTGTCAAATGCGTGTCGGCAAAAACATTCAGTAGTGTATTTTTCGGTTGTCAGTTCTTGCAAAGTATTCCGGAAAATTTGTTTAAGGGTTGTGAAAAGGCTGAAGCATTTACATATGCTTTCCGGCAATGCCCTTCGCTGACGGAAATACCGGAAGGATTATTCAGTCCATGCCCGCTTGCTAGAGATTTTGCAGGCCTCTTTACCATGTGTTATTCTCTGGCAAGTATTCCGGAAGGATTGTTTGCGAATAATCCGAAAGCTGAGAATTTTAATTACAGCTTTACGGAATGTACTTCTCTGACCGAGATACCGGCCGGATTGTTCGATTCGAACCGGGCTGTGAAAAGTTTCCAGGCCACTTTCCGCAATTGTATACGGCTAAGCAGTGAAACGCCTTATACTACAATAGAAGGTAAGAAGGTACACCTTTACGAGCGCAGCAGGTATCCGGGACAGTTCATTGCTCCGAGTACGTATGAGTATTGTTTCAGTAATTGTACTGAACTGATGGATTATGAATATATGCAGCAAAATTATCCTGATTGGTCAAAGCCCTATCTGAGGTAAAACCGTAACACATAAAATTAAGACAAATGAAAAAATATATAGAATATATAACCGCCCTGTTTGCGGTATTGGCTTTGGCAGCATGTTCCGATGACAAGGAACCTGCTTTTGTGCCGGCTTCGTTTGAACTGACTCCGGGAGAGGGAGCAGCAGTTACTATTGCTCCGGACGGTACTACCGGTAGCGTGAGATTTTCTTATGAAAAGGATTCTGTTACCATTCAGGTAAAGACAAATCAGGAAGATTGGCAGTATACTGTAGAACAACCTGCGGAGCATTTTTCTGTTACCCGGGAAGGGGATAAACTGACGATAGCGGTTCCGGAAAATAAAACGTCCCTTCCTTATAAAGCTACTATTACTTTAAATACAGGCACTGAGAGCAATTTTGCCAGTTGTGTATTATCTCTTTCCCAGGACCCGACGCCGGATCCTGAAATAACGATAGAACCGGGCAGTGTGATGTTTCCTGCTAAAGGTGGTGAAGCAGAGTTGACTGTTACGACCAATCGGGAACATTGGACTGTACGTAAATTGGCGGACAATAATACCGATAATTTTATGTTTATATCCAAAATAGACGATAAAGTGATGGTAATGGCCCGGGAAAACCGTACTCCCTTGGCATTAAACGGTACGCTCGTTGTCACTTCCGGAGAGGGTGAAAATACCATCGAAGCAGAGATTCCTGTTACTCAGGAAGCTGCACCCCGGATAAAGGTAAATGTAAACAAATCAACCCTAAACTTCACCTCTGAAGGAGGGGAAGAGACAATAGCGGTGACTGCAGAAAATGTTGGAGATTGGAATTTCTCATGCAATGACAAATGGTTAAAAGTGGAACGCCAGGGGAATAATCTTATTGTTACTGCTCCGGTAAATCATTCTGCGAATACTCCTTCTGCCAAAATATTGGTGTATGCAGGAGATAAAAATTATAATTATGACGAACGCACTATTACCGTTCAGCAGGAAGGTTGGGAAAATGCCGGAGCTTTGGTATTCGAGCTTACTATTCCCGAACCGCAGGACGGAGGGGTTACAGCCCTGTTGCCCTTGGTTGGTTTGACGAACTGTTCGATCGACTGGGGAGACGGCAGCGAAATCGATCATCCGACCGAAAAAATTCCATCCCACGTATATGCTGCGGCTGGCGTATATCAGGTAGCTGTGAAAGGAGGAGTCGAGAGAATATTCAGCCAGGATTCCAAGTTTACTTATCCGTACAGAGAAGCTAAGGATTATATAACGGCTGTATTGAATTGGGGAAATACCGCTCTTAATTCAATGGAAAAAGCATTTTATAATCTGCAAAACCTGAAGAGTATTCCGGATGATACAGAAGGCGCTTTCTCTGGTGTTACGACTTTTTATAATGCATTCAGTGGATGTGCGGCATTAGAATCTATACCTGCTGGTTTGTTTACACATGCAAAGATTGCTACAGATTTTACTAGTTGCTTTCAAGATTGTGAAGCCGTTAAGACAATACCTGCCGGTTTGTTTGCAAACTGTGAATCTGCAGAAAAGTTCTACGGCACATTCTACAGTTGCGGGGAACTTCTATCTGTACCTGATGAATTATTTGCCGGGCATTCTAAGGTGACTGCATTTACCCGTTTGTTTGGTTATTGTTCCAATTTGGAATCTGTCGGAAAGGATGTTTTTAAAGGTTGTACAGAAAACACCTCTTTCAATCAAATATTTATTGGTTGCGGAAAACTAGAATCCGTGCCGGTCGACATCTTTGACGATTGCCGTAAGGTAACGGATTTCCGGTTTGCATTCCGTTATGGTTCATCTTTGAAAGGAGAATCTCCTTATACCCTGATCGACGGTAAGAAAGTACATCTTTACGAACGGAATTCCTATTTGAGTCATTTCTCGGAAGTCAGTACTTATCAAAATTGTTTTTCCGGTTGTACGGGACTTTCCGATTATGATGCCATCGTTGAAAGCGGGTGGAATTAATCCTTCTTCCTTGCTGTAAAAAACCGGCCGAAAAGTAAAACTTTCGGCCGGTTTTGTCTATTTATAGCCTAACTGTATAATATACATAAAAATCATCCAAAATTTTCTGCCATTTTCCATCTGTTACTTGTCTTGTGATTCCTTCTTCCTTTAAACTAAAAGTTTGTATTATTTCTTCTTTGAATAAGTCATGTGAGGTATATGTAAAATCTTAACAGCTTTTTAATAATGCCGTTACCATAGCGAAACAATAGAAAAATATTTTTGTCAACAAATTTAATGATTTAACTAACATTAACATTTATGAGAAAGTTTTTATTCTTATTGTTTTTCACGGCTCTTGTCCAGAGCATGATGGCTCAGGATGGGGGGGTAATTTCGGGTACGGTTGCTGAAGAAAGTTCGAAACGTACATTGCCGGGAGCATTCTTGGCACTTGACAAACTGAATCGTTATACAGTGTCGGACAAAAATGGTTATTTCGAATTTCTCAATGTGCCCGCTGGAAATTATAAAATTACGGTATCATATTTGGGATATTGTCCCGCATTGCAGGATGTAACGGTAAAGGCCGGAGAAAATACGAAGCTCGTTTTCGAAATGGTAGAAGACGTTCAGGTTCTCGATGAAGTCGTTGTGATGGGCGATATGATCCGTGGTCAGGCTAAAGCATTCAACCAGCAGAAAACCAACAAGAACATTACCAATGTCATCTCTTCGGACCAAGTAGGTCGTTTCCCCGATGCTAATATAGGTGATGCTCTGAAACGTGTACCGGGCATCACGATGCAGAACGACCAGGGCGAAGCCCGTAATATTATTATCCGCGGTCTGTCTTCCGAGCTCAATTCGGTAACGCTCAACGGGAGTCGTATCCCGTCGGCCGAAGGGGACAACCGCAAAGTGCAGATGGACCTGATCCCCTCGGATATGATTCAGACGATTCAGGTAAACAAAACCCTTACTCCCGACATGGATGGCGATGCCATCGGAGGTTCAGTCGATCTGGTAACCCGTGCGGCTTCAGGAGCCCAGCGTATTTCGATCACTGCCTACGGCGGTTACAACCCTATTCGCGACGGAGCTACCGGAGCCGGATCGCTCGTCTACTCCAACCGTTTCGCCAATGGTAAAGTGGGGGTCGTTCTTTCTGCTTCCTATATGAATAAGGACTACGGTTCGGATAATATCGAAGGGGTATGGACCGAAGACGATAACGGCAACGTTTACCTCGAAGAGATGGATATCCGTAAATACGACGTACAGCGTATCCGCCGCAGTATTGCCCTCAATACCGACTGGAAAATCAACGACAACAATACGATCGCCTTTGACGCTATGTACAACTGGCGCGACGACCGTGAAAACCGTTATCGCACCACTTATCAGGATATCGAGCCTGTATACGGATCGGACGGGAGTATTACGGGGTATACCGGAGGTATTTCACGCGAAACGAAAGGAGGAATTGACGACCGCCGCAACAAAAAACGCCGTCTCGAAGATCAGCGCGTCCAGAGTTATGCCCTGACGGGTACGCATCTCATTTCCCCTAAATTCGACTTGGACTGGAACTTCAGTTATGCCAAAGCTAGCGAAGATCGTCCTCACGAACGCTATATCGAGTACGTTCAGGAAGGACTTTCCATGACGCAGAATCTTTCGGATCCTTACAAACCCTACATCTTGGCATCGGGCCAGGATCCCGCCCAGTTCGTATTCGACAAATTGACCGAACAACATGACTATACCGATGAAGATGAATATGCGATTAAGGTTAACGCCCGCATTCCGCTTACTGCCATCGCCGATCAGAAAGGACGTCTGCATTTTGGTCTCCGCGCTCGCATCAAGAGTAAAGATCGCAATAACAACTTTTATGAATATACTCCTTTGGCCGGGCTTCCCCCTCTCAGCGGCATGAATACCGTTATTTATGATAAACATTTGGTACAGGGCAAACACTATGTTCCGGGAACTTTCGTATCGAATAAATGGCTCGGAAACGTAGACCTCTACAACGGATCAGAGTATGAAGCAGAGGCTGACCCGTCGGAATATCTGGTGAGCAACTACAAAGCCAATGAACAGATTTACGCCGGTTATCTGCGTTGGGATCAGAATATTACTCAGCACCTGATGTTTATTGCCGGGGCCCGGGTGGAACATACCCGTGTGGACTACAAAGGAGCCTATTCGCTTAACGAGGAATACGACAATACGGGCATGAACAAGATGGAAAATGACTATACCAACGTATTGCCTAGTGTCACGTTGATGTGGAACGCCGGCGAGCGTATGGTGGTACGTGGTGCCTTCTCCACAGCTCTTGCCCGTCCGAACTACTACACCTTGGTGCCTTTCGCCGATGTGAAAGCGGAAGACCGCGAGATACAAGCCGGGAATCCCGGTTTGAAAGCGACTTACTCTTATAATGTAGACCTGATCGGAGAGTATTATTTCAAATCAGTTGGTATCCTCTCGGCCGGGCTCTTCTATAAGAATCTGAACAATTTTATTTATAACTACCTGGATGCTAGTTATACGACCGATAAGTTTGCGGCCGACTTTCCCGATCTACCCAATCCCATTCCCATGGACGAGCAGTGGCGGATGGTACGCCCTCTGAACGGTGACAATGTGGACCTGTTCGGTTTCGAAGTGGCCCTTCAGCGTAAATTCGATTTTTTCAACTCGAAATTCCTGAGCAATTTTAACGCTATGCTCAATTATACCTATACTTACTCCAGGACTAAAGGGGTATATAATGAGGACGGTGAAGAACGTACCGATGTGAAACTGCCCGGCACAGCTCCCCATATGTTCAATGCCTCGCTGGCATGGGAGAACAGGCGTTTTTCAGCCCGTGTATCACTCAACTATACCGGAGGGTATATCGATGAAGTAGGCGGAGACCCTTTCGAAGACCATTATTACGACCATCAGCTTTTCCTCGATGCCAATGCGTCCTACCTTATCGGCAAAGGAATTCGCATCTTCGCTGAAGCGAACAACCTTACCAATCAACCGTTGCGCTATTATCAAGGTGTCCGCAGCCGCATGGCCCAGTTGGAGTATTACCAGGGAACCTTTAACTTAGGAGTCAAATGGGATTTCTGATTGTAAACATTACCAACAATAATACATAGTAATATCATGAAAATTATAAAGATTACTGCATTCTTGCTGTTACTCTGTGTCTTTGCGTCGAACTTATGTCTGCAGGCACAAATAAAGAACACTGTTTCGTACGAACGACTGGACTCGCTGTTGGACGATCATTTCAACTTCATCGTCGCCAATGATCTGGGGCGTAACGGTTACTACGACCAAAAAATCATAGCCGAACGGATGGGCGAATTGGCAGAAAATACGGGTATCGAATTTATAGCTGCGGCCGGAGATATTCACCATTTCGAGGGGGTGGCCAGTGTAAACGATCCGCTTTGGATGACCAATTACGAGTTGATTTATGCCCATCCTGAACTGATGATTGACTGGTTTCCAATTTTGGGTAATCACGAGTATCGCGGCAATACGCAGGCGGTGCTTGACTATAGCAAGGTCAGCCGCCGCTGGAGTATGCCGGGACGCTATTATGCCAAATCTTTCAAATTGGATGGAAACGCTACTCTTAAGCTGATTTTTATCGATACGACGCCTCTGATCGACAAATACCACAAAGAAGCTGAAGAATCGTACCCCGATGTGGCTACTCAAGATATCAATCGTCAGCTCCAATGGCTCGATTCTACACTCAACGCATCCGACGAAACCTGGAAGGTCGTTATCGGTCACCATCCCATTTATGCCCAGACGCCGAAAGACGAAATCGAACGCGAGAACATGCAGCAACGGGTCGATCCTCTGTTGCGCAAATACGGCGTCGACCTTTATGTCTGCGGCCATATTCACAATTTCCAGCACCTCAAACCAGCCGATAGTCGGATAGATTACGTGGTCAATACGTCGGGATCACTTAGCCGTAAGGTATCGCCTGTAGAGGGGACGGTCTTCTGTAGTTCAGAAACCGGCTTTTCGATTGTTTCCGTTTCGGACAAAGAACTGAAACTTTACATGCTGGACAAAAATTGCAATATCCTGCATACGGTGGACTGTGAGAAATAATATACGATCCTTATGATACCGGAATCGGCGCAGAAAACTTTCGCGCCGGTTTTTTATTAGTTGGAGGGATTTCTATTTGCTGGGGATATGCTAAAGTATTGAAACTTATTTCCTTTACTGGTTTTGAATCGATGAGAGAAGAAAAGTTAAATTTTACATCCGTGTCAGCTGAAATATCTAAGTTATTTAAGATCATCTCTGAATAACTTTTTTACAAGAAAACCGGTATAAAAAATGACATAAAAGTTTGTTAGTTTAATTTAAAGCACTACTTTTGTGACCGCAAGAATGCAATATTATTCAGCATCCCGGAGAGATGGGTGAGTGGCTGAAACCAACAGTTTGCTAAACTGTCGTATCCGATTAGGGTACCGGGGGTTCGAATCCCCCTCTCTCCGCCAGATTATCAATGAGTTACAAAGTCCAGTTTACTTTGTAACTTTTTTTTTACACAGTAGGGACGTGCCCTAATGTGTAATTTTTGGATCAATTGGAAAATCTGGAGATAGTGTTTCAAAAAGTGGATAGTGTTTCAAAAAGTGTGTAAATCCCAAGTTTAATTATTTTTGTAATGCAACTTTCAAAAATGAATTATTATGGAATTTACACAGGAACAAATTTCGGAAATAATTTCTGAAATCACAAATAGGGAAGAAGGTTTACAAGGTCTTGTGAAACAAGGATTAGAAAATTTAATAGACAGTATTTCCGAATCAGTTACCCTTGCAGAACGTTTCAATTTTGTAAATTACATAAATATCTCGTATTTAGTTGGGTGTAACTTATGAATAAGAGGTTGAGAAGAGTATAATTAAAGTCTTTTTTATTTGAAAAAGATACAAAATAGAATAGAGGTATCTTTTTTCCGCTCCTATCCTATAAGTTAAATACTATTATTTTGAAAGAATCAAGCCTTCACATTGGAGGGGGAATATCCGAACTTCTTTTTATAAGCGGTAGAGAAGTGAGAAAGGTTCTTGAAACCGACTTCCAGGTAGACTTCTGATACTTTCTTTTTCTCATGCAGCAATTTCTCCTGTGCGACCTTTAGTCTTTTTTCTATCAGCCACTTTTGCGGGGGAAGATCACTTATCTTTCTGAAATCGCGTTTGAAAGCGGCAAGACTCCGGCCTGTATAATGGGCAATGTCTTCAATTGTCAGATCGTAGGCGTAGTTCTTTTCCATAAACTCTAGTAAGTCGATCTTCCAAGGGGCGTTAAAGTCGAATAAATTTGGGTAAAACTGTTCATTTATCTCTAACAAAGCATATACGCCTTCCTGTAATTTCGTATTGATAACGCGCTCCGTAGGCGGGGTAGAACTGTCGAAATAAGGACGCATCGATTGAAACAGACTGGCTATGGCAGGTGTCTGCGGAAGCCTTATCACACTTTGGGTAGGCTTTTGTATTTGTAAAGGCAATTTCTTTTTGTCCATAGCCTGATAGAACTGTCGTAAAAAATCTCTTTTGAAAATCATGGATATGCCGATGAACTTCTCTTTCCCTTTGGGTTGTTTCGTCAGGCTAATACGGTTGTCTTTCCGCAGGAACACACATTCCCCTTTCCGGATTTTAGTAGTAGTCATCCCTTCCTGCAGCAACATCTCGCCCGAACAGATATAAACCAAAGCATGGTCTTTTACCATGCTCCAGCAGCCCCGTTCATTGTCTGTATAACAACTGAAAAATATATCGGAATAATTGAATACCTTCGGTTCGTTGATCGTAAATTCCATATCGTTTCTTTTTCTTACAAAAATAGTGCAAATCGAATACTGTATCAAATCTATAGGAATGCGGTTGAGAGGTAACTATTTTATAAAAAAATCTGAATAGCAATAAATGAAGAGATATAACCTCTGTTTTCGTCTCCCTTCATTATTGCTATTTACTTATATTTAGTTGTTTTCTTTGCACAGTATCTGGGCCATATATTTTCTCCCGTCGGTTTCTCCTCCTTTGGGAGAGAGAATTCTATGAGAGCCTTTTCAAGCAGATAATGGGCTTTCTCAAATAAGGTTTGTTTTGCTCAGAATGACAGCAACGTTCTGCGTTTATACATTTTTTCTGAAAAAAGGAATCAGCACAGATACGGCTTCCTCCACATATTGCGGAACATCATACATTTGCATATGGTTTGCTCCTTCTACGATATAAAGGTTTTTCTCCTTGCTTGCGGCTCGATTATACAAATCTTCACTGTACCATTTACTGCCTGCCAGACTTCCGGTCACAATCTGTAAAGGCTGTGTCAGGAATACCTCTGCCATATTATAGGCATCGTAAGTTACCAATTGGGTGAAAGATCTGACGAGAGCAACACTCGGTGCCGTAGAACATTGGGCACGTGGGGTACGGTAATATTCCCATGCTTCTTCCATCTCCTTGTCGGGAGCTGCTTCTTTTGTAACTGGAGCCAGCGGAAAACTTGCTGGTTTCGCACCCTTTGCTTCTGCGGTACGGGCTGCAGCTCCGCCCATCAGCATGGGGAATGCGTCTTCTGTTTTTTGACTGCCGTCCCATCCATTACGGAACATTGCACCGATGTTGACAGCACTCACTGTTCCCACGGCTTTTATACGATGATCATTGATAGCGGCATTGGCTGTATATCCGCCTCCGGCACAGATGCCCATTGCGCCGATTCTTTCTTCGTCTACGTAAGGTAGCGTTGTCAGATAGTCAATAACGGCACTGATATCTTCCGTCCGTATATAAGGATTTTCCAACTGTCGGGGTTCGCCTGTGCTTTCGCCCTGATAAGAGGCGTCATAAGCAATAGTGATAAAACCTGCTTCAGCCAGTTTTTGAGCATACAGTCCTGCTGTTTGCTCCTTTACCCCCCCTCCGGGATGTGTAACTACAATGGCCGGATATTTATTATTTTTATCAAATTCCTCCGGGAAATTAATGACAGCCGTTAGGGTAATACCTTGGCCGTTCTTGTTCTCGAATTGTACTTTTTGAGGTGACATAATGTTACTTTATTAAAAGGTTCGTATTATGTTTAGTTTTCCAGACTAAATTATTTATACAAAAATAAAAACGGATGTATCATTTTGTTTTTCTCTACGGCTCAAATAATGTTTTCCCTACAGCTCAATCCGAAGCAATGTCTCGCTTTTTGATTCAAGTATTCCAACAGAAAACTTCGATTACAAATACTTGTTTCCTGTCAAAAACTTTCCCTCTGCCAAGCCAAAGAAAGTAATATCATGCAACTTTTACTTCAGGATGGTTTTATTCAGCTTTGCTTCCTTATTTAATCACCGCTTGAATTGTTTAAACACAAGCTGTCCTTTTCTCCCAAATTAATCTCGGTTATTCCTTATTTGAGTTATAAAACTCCGAAGTAAAATTATTTTTTATTGGCAATCTGTGATTTTTACGGAAAATCAATCGAATGTGTTATTATATGGTAGACGATTCCACTGGATTTAAAACGAGCGAAAGCAAAACATGACTGAAAACCGAAAGAAAAATAATTTGAACGAAGGGTATCTTTTTTTCTCTCTCACAAATTCCTGGAGATACATTTTTGTAATAAGAGCGGAAGAGGTCGGGAAAAAAGAATGACAACAAACCGTCCCCCTGTTATAAGAGAGACGGTTGTTTTTATGACTAAAGCTTTTTATAAGAAATAAAAAGAATTAATGTTGGGTTTTTCCGTGGAGACTGTCATAATCATCGGAAATACCGGTAGTGCGGGTACGGTCGTGCTCATCGGTACTCCAATTGGAACGATCGGCTTCCCGGTTAGCTTCGTGAGCTTTATCTATTTTCTTTTCTGCTTTATCTATTTTTTTCTCTGCTTTGTCTTCTTTCCGTTCTGCTGTGTTGTAATTTCCTTTGATGCGTTCTTCAGCGGCTTCGCTATAAGCTTTATCTGCCTTATCTAATTTTTTATCAGCCTTGTCTATTTTTCTTTCGGCTTTGTCGGTCTGCCGGTCTGCATAATCGGTAACATTGTCTTTGAGATTGTCTTCCATTCTCTCAACCCGATCGGAATGAATTCTATTTTCTTCTTCACTCCGAAATCTGTTTTCATCATTTCTCAAATTATTCATGGCTTTCTGATTTAAAAATTTATTTGTTTTGCTACTATTTTAAACGGATCGCTGGGTTAAATGTTTCCCAATAATAGATTATGTTTATTAATTATTTTATTGTGAATCAATAATATATGCTATGGGATTCTAATAAATGTAAATTTTTATATGTTCAACCAAGGAAGACAGTCTATAAACGAACTTTATCTGAGTTAGAGAAAGTGAAAAATCAGGAAAAGGAAAAATTGTTTTAGGTAATTCGGTTTTATAGTGTTTTTGAGGTTAGCTTATATCCTTTTTTAATGATGGTACGGATTTTTAAAATTTTCCAGAGAATTTGCTGAATGCAGGGCATTATCGTTATATTTTATACCGGCCTTTGCTTATTTATTTTTCTCGAATGACGGTCTATCCTGGGGGAGTTTGCCTTAACCTGTATCTGAAATATATAAATAAAAAATTCAAATCTTTTGAGGTAATTCTTCCGGGAGGGATGTTTATAGGGTTGCTTTTTGATTGACGAAGTTATGATTCTAGCTTCGTTATCTATTTCTGAAAATTTACGTACATAAGGAAAATTAAATAGGAAAAGAAATGGAAATTGAAGTAAAACACAATGAAAAAGAGCATCGTTTTGAATGCGTAAAAGAAGGGCAGTTGGCTTATGTAGAATACAAAAAAATTCCGGATGGAATGGATTTTATTGCTACTTTTGTTCCGGAAGAGCTTCGGGGAAAAGGAGTCGGTTCTGCTTTGGCAAAAGCGGCTTTGCGTTATGCTGAAGGCAAACGGATGAAAGTGGTAGCCAGCTGTCCTTTTATTCGTTCTTATATCGAAAAACATATGAAATGGAGTAAGGTATGAAACTTATTTACATTTATCACAGCGGATTTATTCTTCAAGGGACGGATTTTGTTGCGGTGATAGATTATTATAAAGCAGGGAATCCTGAAAATGAAAAATTTATCTCGGAATTGCTGATGCATTATCCGGGGCGTTTATATGTATTCGTATCGCATGCTCATCCGGATCATTTTAATCCTGTAATTCTTCAGTGGGGAAGGCAGCGGCCGGATTTGCGTTATATTTTTTCGGAAGACATACAGCTCCCTGCCGATAACTTGCCGGAACATCGTGTTTTTATGAAGAAATTAGAAACCTGGCAGGATGAAATTCTGAGGGTAAAGGCTTTTGGATCAACAGATATCGGGATTTCTTTTTTGATAGAGGGAGAAGAAAAGCGGATATTTCATGCGGGCGATTTGAACAATTGGCATTGGGCGGAAGAATCGACAGCGGAAGAATCCCGTGAAAGTGAAGATCATTTTTTGCAGGAATTGGATTGCTTGGCGGGAGAAGCGGAACAGGTAGATTTGGCTCTTTTTCCTGTGGACCCCCGCTTGGGTAAAGATTATATGCGTGGTGCCTGTCAGTTTATTGATCGGATTCATCCCCGTTGGTTTGCTCCCATGCATTTTTGGGAAAAGTACGGGAAGGCGAATGCTCTCCGGAAATATGCGGAAGAGAGGGGTTGCCGGTTTGTTGCTTGGACCCATTCCGGACAATATGTGGAGTTCTGAGCCTGTAAGCTAATAGAAAGTTAAAACGGACTTAAATATAAGAAAATGGAAATAAGGAGCAGATTTGACCATTATAATTTTAATGTAATGGATTTAGAAAGAAGCATACAGTTTTATGCAGAGGCTTTAGGTTTGAAGGAAGTAAGGCGTAAAGTCGCAGAGGATAAATCTTTTGTATTGGTATATCTGGGAGATGGAAAAACAGATTTTACTTTAGAACTGACATGGTTAAAAGATCGGAAAGAGCCTTATGATTTAGGTGAAGGTGAGTTTCATCTTTGTATGCGGGTGGAGGGAGATTATGAAGAAGTGAGAGCGTATCATCGCCAAAAGGGATGGATATGTTATGAAAACAAAGAGATGGGGTTGTATTTTATTGCTGATCCGGATGGATATTGGATTGAGATATTGCCGGTCCAGCAATAACGAACAAAATAAATTATTTTCTTCCAGTAGTTTTATTGCCGATAAAATTCTAATTTTGCTTCGCTACTGACAATAGATTTATGTATTTTGATACTAATTAATTCAACCAGATTATGAAATTTTTTATCGACACGGCAAATTTGGATCAAATTCGTGAGGCTAACGAACTTGGAGTATTGGATGGAGTAACGACGAACCCTTCGTTGATGGCTAAAGAAGGGATAAGAGGGGAAGAAAATTGCAGGAAACATTATATCGCCATTTGTGAGATTGTAAAAGGTGATGTAAGTGCTGAAGTAATTTCTACGGATTACGAAGGGATGATCAAAGAGGGGACTGAGTTAGCTGCTTTGCATCCGAATATTGTCGTAAAAGTGCCTTGTATTGCGGATGGTATCCGGGCTATTAAGTATTTTACGGACAACGGAATTCGTACAAATTGTACGTTGGTGTTTTCTCCGGGCCAAGCTTTATTGGCTGCTAAGGCCGGAGCTACCTACGTATCTCCTTTTGTCGGTCGGTTGGATGATATTGCCAGTGATGGAATCGAGCTAGTCGAAAAAATAGTCGATATGTATCGTTATTATGGTTTCCAGACTCAGGTTTTGGCTGCTTCTATTCGTTCTACTCAGCACATTATCCAGTGTATACAAGCCGGAGCGGATGTCGCAACTTGTCCGTTAAGTGCCATTAAAGGACTTTTAAAGCATCCCTTGACAGACAGTGGCTTGGCTAAATTTTTAGAGGATTATCGCAAGGTAAATTCATAAAAATATATGCTTATAAAATTATTTGAGGATAATCCCAATCAAAGGGATATCCTCAAAATTACAGCTGTACTGAAGCGAGGTGGAGTGATCATTTATCCGACCGATACGGTTTATGCCATGGGATGTGCTATAAACCAGGTAAAAGCAGTTCAGCGGGTATGCGCTTTAAAAGGTGTAAAACCTGAAAAGGCAGATTTTTCGATGATTTGCCGGGATCTGAGTGAAATTGCACTCTATGCCAAAGTCAGTAACGAGGTTTTTAAAATCATGAAAAGGCATTTGCCCGGGCCTTTTACTTTTATTTTGAATGCGACGACCAAGTTACCGAATGTTTTGATGAACAGGCGGAAAACAATAGGTGTCAGAATTCCGGATAATTATATTGTCAGAGCGATTGTGGAGGAGTTGGGACATCCTTTACTCACAACTTCCATACACGATGATGATGAAATAGTGGAATATATGACAGATCCGGAATTAATTCATGAGCGGTATTGTAAGTCGGTGGATTTAGTGATAGACGGTGGATTCGGTCAAAATGTCGCTTCTACTGTCGTCGATTGCACAGGAGATGAGATCTCGGTACTGCGGCAGGGAATCGGTGAATTATAAAAAACCGCTTTATTTTTTCCAGAAAGCTTTTGTAAACAGGACGAGTACTGTAAATACTTCCAAACGTCCGATTAGCATAAGAGCGGCTAAAAATAACTTTGCAACGTCGCTGAGGTGGGCAAAATTATCCATAGGTCCGAGACTTCCGAATCCGGGGCCGATATTACTTAAACTGGTGATGACGGCACTACAGGCTGTAGCAATGTCTTCCGTAAAAAAGGCCATAATAACACTTCCGATGCTGAATACAATTATAAACAATATAAAAAATCCCATCACACTCGTCATAATCGTGGGGTGTACACTTTTGTCATTGTATTTTACGTTAATAACGGCATTCGGATGAATAATCCGTTTCATTTCTGTGAAAGAATTTTTGAAAAGCAGTACGACCCGGATCACTTTAATTCCTCCGGCTGTAGAACTGGCGCAAGAACCGATAAACATCAGTATAAAGAGAATCAGTCCTAATAAGGTCGGCCAGTAGAGGTAATCGGCCGTAGCAAATCCTGTTGTTGTCATGATACTGACAACTTGAAATAAGGCATCCCGGATACATTTTTCTTCTTCCCCCCAGTTTGCCCAGTAAAGACCTGTAGCTATAATCGTTGTTGCTCCAAGGATGAGGATCATATACCAGCGGAATTCTTCATCGAGTAAGAGTTTTTTTACGTCTCCTTTTAAGGCAGCGTAAAAAAGGCCGAAATTCGTAGCCGCAATACACATGAAGACAATGATGACATACTGGATATAAGGGGAATTCCAATAAGCAATACTATCTTGTTTTGTGGAAAATCCTCCGGTTGCCATTGTCGTAAAGGAATGGCAGATCGCATCAAAGATACCCATTCCTCCGATAGAGAGCAGTACGGCTTCCAAAAGCGTGAAAAAAAGATAGAACAGCCAGAGTTTTCGGGCTGAAGAATAAAAAGTAGCTGCCATTTTATTGTGAGTAGGTCCCGGGACTTCTGCTACATAAAGGTCCCGTCCTTCTATCCCTAAGCTGGGTAATATCGCCAAGAAAAGTACGGCAATACCCAAACCTCCCAACCATTGTGTCATGGACCGCCAGAACAGGGAAGCATGAGGAAGAGCTTCTATATCGTTTAATATGGAGGAGCCGGTTGTCGTAAATCCGGACATCGTTTCGAAAAAGGCGTCCGGAAAAGAAGGTATTGTATTCCCTAGAATAAAAGGAAGGCAACCGAATAAAGAAAAAAAGAGCCAGATAAAAGTAACCGTAAAATAACCGTCTTTTTTAGCAAGTACCTTGTCGTTCGCTTTTATGCCGAAGGCCATAATTGCTCCTGTTCCTCCGGTAATTAATGTGGAATACAGAAAAGCGAGAGTATCGTTTTCTCTGTAAAGGAGGGAAATCAGTACACAGAGTAAAAAACAGGCACTTTCGATCAGCATTAATTTGCCGAGGAGGTTTATGATAAACCGGATATTTATCATCTTTGAAAATATTTTATGACTTTTTTGATGGCTGATTGAAGGGCAAAAATAACAACATTATCTCCGGCTTGGATTTGTACGTCTCCTTTCGCAATAATTGTTTCACTTCCCCGTATGACTCCTCCTATAATAGCACCTTCCGGAAAATTCATGTCTTTTAATTGATGTCTGGTGATTTTAGAACCGGTTTCGGCTTCCATTTCGAATACCTCTGCTTCTGAAAAAGTAAGGAATTTCAAATGTTTCACGTCTACATTCATCGTGTAGCGATAAATATGCGAAGCTACGATTAGCTTCGTATTAATCAGGGTACCGATACCGATATTTTCAGCCAGATCAATATAATCGATATTTTCTACTTCTGCTACACTTTTTTTCACGCCCATTTTTTTGGCCAACAGACAAGAAAGAATATTGGTTTCTGAGGAATGGGTTACGCTGATAAAAGCATCGATGTTTTTAATACCTTCTTCCCGTAAAAGAGTCATATCCCGTCCGTCTCCGTTGATGATCAGCGTAGACTTGAGCCTGTCTGCTAACTGAATACATTTTTCCCGGTCTTTTTCGATAATCTTTACATTGTAGTGTTTTTCCAGTAAGGAAGCGGCCTTAATTCCGATACGGGAAGCTCCGACAATGACAATATTTTTGATTTCAAATTGTTCTTTCCCACATAAGGCAAATACATTGTGGACAAAAGTGGGTTTGGTGACGACAAAAATAAGATCTCCGTATTTTAATGTATCATTTCCGCGGGGAATAATGGTTCTGTTGTCGCGTTTAACGGCTACCAGACGAAATTCGTCGGCTCCGTATACCTCTCCCATCTTTGCTAAAGTATGGTTCAGAATCAGTGCATTATCCCATAATTTGATCCCGATAAGTATCAAACGGCCGTCGGAAAATTCATGTAATTGCCGGGAACCAATTTGTTTTAAAGAAGCGACGATTTCTTCTGCTGCTAATCTTTCTGGATAGATAAGGGTGTCTATACCGATAGATCTCAGGTATTCGGCATTTTCGCTTTCCAGATACTCGCTATTGTTTACACGGGCGATTGTACGTTTTGCACCTAGTTTTTTAGCGAGGATAGCGGAATTAATGTTTTGGTCTTCTGACGTATTGACAGCTATATAAAGGTCGCATTTCCCGACCTGTGCGTCTTTAAGAGCTCCTATAGACGTACAGGATCCGACAACGGACATGATGTCCAGTTGACTTTCCAAATTTTCGATTTTTGCCGGATCCGAGTCGATAAGCAGAATGTTATGCTCCTGTCTGCTGAGCATCTTGGCAAGATGTGTTCCTACAGCTCCGGCTCCTGCTATCACAATATTCATAGATCTGTTTTTTCCGTGTGATTAAGACTGCAAATTTAAATTAAAAGCAATTGAATCTTACAATAAACGGGTATTTATTTTAATGTTTTGCAATTCGTCCTGGAAAACATTTTCTATTTAATGTTTGCTTTTCTCCTCCTGGAGGAAAGTTTTTTATTATAAAGGGATGCAGATACAACCCGTATCTGTCGTTTTGTGAAGGGGTATCTGTCGTCTTTCACAATATTTTTCCCATTCCCGTATACAAAAAAGAGAGTTAGAGGCGTCTAGATAAATAGCCTGTATCGGAAAGTTCTTATTCCGTAAGAGTTGCTGAGGTGGGACATTCCCTGTAATAAGGAGAATTCCGGAAAGTGTATCCGGGGAGGACCGGGCATCCATAAGCCGGATTTGCATATGCGGAGAAGATAAGCTGTTTTGGAAATAAGTGAGGTTGTCTGTCAATAGTCCTTCGTTAGCAGGAAAGGAGGAAAGACGGTTTTTCTCAATATAGGGAAGTATAACTTTCCATTCGGATGAGTCGAGGTCGTTTTTGAGAAAACTGTAGTTTCCATCGTAGTTGAGAAGGATACAACTTTTACCGTAACAATGGAAAAGCATTATTTCCCGCTTATTGTGGAGCTGTAAGTTATAGGAGCAGGCATAAATTAACCAAAGGCTGAGGGGCAGGCCGGCAAGATAAAATGTTTTTTTTCCTCTTTTTTTAATGAATCCTAAAAAGGAGAAGAGGGTAGAATAGGCCAAAAGGAGGTGGAGGAGAGTGGGATAGCAGTTTTCCCATTGCCAATTTATTGTTGTAAAATGTTGCAGACTGAGGAAAAGGAAGGTACAGAGACCGTCTGTTAAAAAGATAAGTTTTAAACCCAGGGTTAAAGGTAAAAGTAATAGAATGAGCGCGGTATATAATAGAAGTGTGGTTAGCGGAATAGCTATAATATTGATCAGAAAACTGGTGAGACTGATGGTATGGAAATAATAGAGACAGAGGGGAAGGGTGGTTAGCTGGGCTGCAATAGATAACCAGATCAAAGCACAAAGACGGGAAAACAGTTTAGGAAGTTTCCGGGTAAAACGATTTAAAAGAGGGAAAAAAATTAAAATACCGGTATAGGCAGCATAAGACATTTGAAAACTGACGGAGTAAAGATTACCGGGTTGTATAATTAAAATAAGGAAGGCAGAAGCGGCTACTGAATTGAGAGGAGTATAGTTTTTATGAAAAGCTTTTCCGATAAGCATGAATGAGAGGAGAATGGCGGAACGCAATACTGAAGGCGAAAGTCCTGTAAGGCAGGCATAAGCTCCCAACAACGGTATAAGAAGCAAACGGCTGATCGGTTTATGGATTCCCAGTATCCTGAATATAAAAGTAAGTAGAACGTAAATAGCACCTGTATGCAGGCCGGAAACTGCTAATAAATGTATTGTTCCGGTAGAAGAAAAAAGGGATTTCGTGGTAGTATCCAGCTCATTTTTATAACCCAGGCAAAGAGCTTCCAGGAGAGCCCGGTTGTTAGGGTCGGGGATTAATTTGTTCATTTTTTGAAGCATTTTATGGCGAAGGCGTTGGAAGAAGGTGAGCAGGGTGTGGGAATGACCGCTTTTCTTGATCGGACTATACGGTATAAGTCTGAAATGGACATTTTTTTGTTTCAGATAATGGTGGTAATGGAAAGCACCTGCCGTGTTAAAAGTCCGGAGTGGATATATTTTGCAGCTAAAAGCGAGGGAATCACCTGGAATAAAGGTAGTGCTGTCGGAATAATGGAGATAGAAAAGTTGCCCGGAAGCTTTCAGAAGATAATTTCCTTTGCCTAGAACTTCTCCGCATTCACATTGCATATAGTGTTCGCCTCGGATATCCGGATGTAGGAAATCCTGATTTGCGCTTGTCCAGCCACCTAAAAAAATACAAATGTAAAGAAGGAGGCTCAGGAAATTTTTTGATGATTTAAAAAAGGAAATCAGAAATGTCGAAACTAATCCGGTAGAGAAAATAGAAAACGGTAAATAGAAATAAGTCCCGCATCCTATTCCTGCCATCAAAAGAAATAGGGGAAGAAGAAAGGGATAAGTATGAAAATAATTAGCTACACCATCTTTTTATAATAATCCGTTATACAAGTTACAAAAAATAACTGAGAACCAGATGTAGATGGAGTAAATTTGAAGGGGGAAATGATTACGGCCCTTGGGGCCGGCTTTTTATTTCGGCAGTACTACCCGGTAAGCTGCTTTGAATTTTCCCAGGCTCAGATTATTCAGTTTGTTCTTTAAAATTCTTTTTTTCAGGGCTGAGAGATGGTCGGTAAAAAGTATTCCGTCCAAATGGTCGTATTCGTGCTGGATGATCCAAGCTTTTATGCCTTCGTATTCTTCTTCCTGCTGTTCGCCGTTTTCATCCCGATAGGCTATCCGTATTTTATTTTTACGTTTTACGTCTTCGTGTATACCCGGAATGCTCAGGCATCCTTCATTTCTGCTGATCTCGTCACCGCTGCGTTCGAGGATATGGGCGTTGATAAAAGCTTTACGAAATCCTTTACAACTGGGGTCCATCTCTTCAAAAGCATTCCCATCTACTACAAATATCCGGATATTTTTGCCAACTTGAGGAGCGGCAAGTCCTACTCCGTCGGCCTCGTCCATCGTCTGAAACATATCTTCTAAAAATTTAGTCAGCCCCGGATAATCCGTTGGAATATCTTCGGATACTTTTCTTAAAACCGGATGTCCATATATATAAATCGGTAAATACATAACTTATTTATTTTTTAGTTTGTGTTTTGGCTTTGGAGACCTTTTTAATCGTTAACTTCTAATCCTCTTTGTTTCCTCTCTTCCTGGCTTCCATATAAGAAGTCAGTATAATTGTGGCGCTCATTTTATCAATTAAAGCTTTATCCTGGCGCACTTTTTTCTTTGCTCCTCCTTCGATTAAAGCTTTATGCGCCAATACAGAAGTGAAACGTTCATCGTACATTTCTATGGGTATATCCGGAAATTTTCGCCTGAGCGCTTTGAGAAAAGGAGTGATATACATCATACTTTCCGAATCGGTATTGTCCATTTGTTTGGGATGCCCTACGACAAAAAGATCAATTTTTTCTTTTGCCGTATAATCCTGAAGGAACTTTAAAACCTCGTGGGAAAGCACAGTCTGCAAACCTGTGGCAATAATGCGCGCAGGATCTGTAACAGCGATACCTACCCGTTTTTTTCCGTAATCAATGGCTAAAATTCTTCCCACTTTTATTCGTCTACAATAATGTAAATGTCCTCGTTGCTGTTTTTCATCAGGTATTGTTCACGAGCGAACTTTTCCAGATTATCCCGGTTACTGAGTAGTTCCTGTATCTTTCGGTTGTCGTCTTCTATCGTTTTCTGGTAGTATTCTTTTTGCTCGGTAAGCGTGTTGATTTTATGCCGCAACTGCATTTTTTCGACAAAACTGTTTTTGTCGAAAAAGGCAATCCATACTAAAAAAAGGATACCTACAAATAAGTATTTATTTGTAAATTTCCGGAATACCTGTCTCAATTGATATTTTTGATCCTTCAGCATGCTGCAAATTTATAAAAAAGTAATCAGAGATACAATAAGTCTGTTTTTTACTTTCTGATTTGAATTTTTTTATCTTCCGGATTTCTCAAACGTTTTCACAAAAAGGGATTTTTACGCTGCATATTTATAAATAATGACGGAATAATTATACTTAGTGTTGATTTTCAGTTGTTTAATTTTGTAAAAAACTTAATTTTTGTCTTTTTTCACACCTTTGGATTCTTTAAATTTGTAAACATCGAAATGGAAAAACAGAATCTAATAGACAGTAGAAATGGATAAAAAATTAGCAGTGGTTGCCTTGGGAGGAAATGCGATTCTCCGGGGAGATCAAAAGGGGACAATGGCCGAGCAAAATCAGAATATACGGGAGACGTTGGAGAATTTGATTTATTTAATCCGGGACGGCTATAATTTGATTATAACTCATGGAAATGGCCCGCAAGTCGGGAATATTTTGTTAAGTGATGATGCCGGGGTAAAAATGTATGGATTGCCTCCGATGTCTTTGGACATGTGTGTTGCTTATTCTCAGGGGCAGATCGGATATATGATTGAACGGAATCTGCGGAATATTTTAAAGGAGCACGATTTAAGCCGTCATGTTGTATCGATGATATCGCAGGTGGTAGTGGATCAGCACGATCCTGCTTTACAAAATCCGACGAAACGGGTGGGGAAAATTTATACGAAAGAAGAAGCCGACAGATTACAGGCGGAACACGGCTGGGTGTTTAAAGAAGAGATTAAAGTGGATGGAGGATGGCGTCGTGTAGTCCCTTCGCCGGCTCCTATTGATTTTAAAAATGCTTCTCTGGTAGAACGTATGGCCCGTGCGGGCAGTATCGTCATTACCGGCGGCGGGGGTGGAATTCCCGTTTACATTGATCAGGAAGGATTGTTGCAGCCGATAGAAGGGGTGATCGATAAGGATTTGGCTTCAGCTATGATAGGGGTGCGTGTAAAAGCCGATGAATTGTATATTTTGACAGATGTTCCTTATATATATAAGGATTACCGGAAGCCGACTCAGGAAATACTGGAATTTTTGGATTATGCTGATACCGTAAAGTATTTGGAAGCAGGGATGTTCGGGGAAGGAAGTATGGCTCCAAAAATTCGGGCTTGTCTTCATTTTATAAAAAATGGCGGACAAAAATCTGTTATTACGGAAGCGACAAAACTGGAAGACAGGCGGTATGGTTCTAAGATTACAATGGAGTACGATTAGAGAAAAGTAAAATCTGAAAATTCGAAGTTTCATTTCAAATCTCCGAATTTTAATTATACATTTGTCCGTTCCTCGAAATAAATAGAGAAAGAGAAATCAAGAGGGAGAGTCGGGATTTATAAACTTGGAGTGGAAAAGCAGACTTGTTGAAGTAGATGTTACAGAAAGGAAAAGGGGATACTAACTTTTAAAATAATAATATATGGCTTTTAATTTAAGAAACAGAAATTTTTTGAAGTTGCTTGACTTCACTCCGGAGGAAATCAAATACCTGCTTACATTGGCCGCTGATTTGAAAAAAGCCAAATATACCGGAACAGAGCAACCTTGGTTGAAGGGAAAAAATATAGCTTTGATTTTTGAAAAAGATTCTACTCGTACCCGTTGTTCGTTTGAAGTGGCAGCGCATGATCAGGGAGCTCATGTGACCTATCTGGGGCCTTCCGGATCTCAGATCGGTAAGAAAGAATCTATGAAAGATACTGCCCGGGTGCTGGGAAGAATGTTTGACGGCATAGAATACAGAGGTTTTACCCAGGCTACTGTGGAAGAATTGGCCGAATATGCTGGTGTACCCGTATGGAACGGTTTGACTAACGAATTTCATCCCACTCAGATTTTGGCTGATTTTTTGACCATGATGGAACATGTGGATAAGCCATTGAACCAGGTGACTTATGCTTATCTGGGAGACGCCCGCTATAATATGGGCAATTCTTTGATGGTCGGAGGCGCTAAAATGGGGATGGATGTTCGTATTATTGCCCCGTCACAATTACAGCCTAACCCGGAATTGATTGCTAGCTGTAAAGAAATTGCTGCGGAAACAGGCGCTCGGGTGACGGTTACAGATAACGTGGCAGAAGGTGTCAAGGGATGTGATTTCTTATATACCGATGTATGGGTGTCTATGGGAGAACCACAGGAGGTATGGAAAGAAAGAATCGACCTGTTGTTGCCTTATCAGGTGAATAAAAAAGTAATGGAAGAAACAGGGAATCCGAATTGTAAGTTTATGCATTGTTTGCCTGCTTTCCATAATTTGGAGACCTCTATCGGTCGGGATGTATATAAACAATTCGGTTTGGAAGCGCTGGAAGTGACAGAAGAAGTGTTTGAATCTCCTCATTCCATTGTATTCGATGAAGCTGAAAACCGGATGCATACCATAAAAGCCATTATGGTGGCTACGCTGGGATGTTAATTTGTCCGTAAAGCCTGTGAAGGGCGGATCGAATTTATAAAAAGAAAGGCTGATTGAGTTTCCTCAAGTCAGCCTTTCTCATTTTTGTGAAACCTGTCAATTTTCCTCTTTGAAACTTGCCATGCAACTTTCTACATCTTTTCCAATCTCCAGTATCATTTGCAGATGTAATAGTTCAAAAACGCTCGCCACCTCCCGGGAAAGATTACAGATCTTAATTCCAGAGTCATTGCTTTTGGCTGTTTTCACTAATGAAATAATACATCCAATACCGCTACTATCAATAAAATCGATGTTTTCCAAATTGAAAATTAATTTTGTTCCCGGATTACTTAATACTGGCTTTAATTCATTTTTCACTTCTTCTGTCACAGCTAATGTAAATCGGGATAGACTTGCGAAAGTCGCAATTTTAATTCCGTTTCTCTCATCCAGTTTAATGATCATTTCTTTCTCTTTAATGGGTTATCGTTTAGTCTTTTATTATGTCGAATATAAGTGTGTTTTATTTATAATTGTATTGTTTGGTACATAATTCATTTAAAATTTAAAGGTAAAATAAAAAAGTGAAAAATTCAAAGGAAGTATGGAAATTATTTCAGATTGAAAAATTAAAAAATCTTTGAAAGCAAATGTAAAAATGAATAAATCTTGTATCTTTGTAAAGTTGCCGGGAAAGAGAAACGAGGTTGATATTTTGTTTCCGGGAAAACCTGCGGTCCTTTCGAGAGAGCCAAGGGTTATTTGTTTATGTGTAGGCGTATACGTTTTTAAACGTTCGGGTATGAAAGTGACTAACAATACGTCTTTTGATAACTTACTGATACGCAGTCTCTCGGTTTAGAGGAAAGAAGCAGCAGAAGGTTTAATTTTTTGATCAGAAAGAATAATTATAAAGGATACCGGACAGAATGTGTTTTAAGCATAAAAAATATACTAATGAGTGTAAAAAATAAGAAACCAATGGTTTATTAAATTTTAAAAAATATAAAAAATGAAGACAACTCCATTTACACATTTTCATGAAGCTCTTGGAGCGAGAATGGCGCCCTTTGCCGGATATAACATGCCTATTGAATACACGGGTATTAAAGACGAACATTTGACCGTTCGGGAGAAGGTAGGGGTTTTTGATGTTTCCCATATGGGAGAATTCTGGGTGAAGGGACCGAAAGCCTTCGATTTGGTACAGAAGGTAACTTCTAATGATGTAGCAGCTTTGACTGACGGAAAGATTCAATACAGTTGTTTACCGAATGAGACAGGGGGAATCGTAGACGATTTGTTGGTATATCGTTTTAGTGCTGAAAAATATTTGCTGGTCGTAAATGCCGCTAATATTGAAAAGGACTGGAATCATATTTTGAAATATGCAGAGGAAATGGGAATGAAACCGGGGGTGGATTTAGAGAATACTTCCGATGATATTTGCCAGTTGGCTGTTCAGGGACCTTTGGCGCTGAAAGCTATGCAGAAATTGACAACTGAAAATGTTGTCGATATGGAATATTATACTTTTAAGGAAATTCCTTTTGCAGGAATAGATAAAGTTATCTTTTCTACTACGGGCTATACCGGAGCAGGTGGTTGTGAGATATACGCTTACAATAAAGATGCAGATAAACTCTGGAAGGCTGTGTTTGAAGCAGGTGAGGAATTCGGGATTAAACCGATTGGTTTAGGTGCCCGGGATACCCTGCGTTTGGAAGCTGGATTTTGTCTGTACGGACATGAAATAGACGATACCCACTCTCCGATTGAAGCCGGATTAGGTTGGATTACTAAATTCGTGCCGGGAAATGATTTCGTCAACCGGGCTTTCCATGAAAGATTAAAAGAAGAAAAACCCAGTAGGTATCTCAAGGGTTTCCAGATTTTGGATAAAGGTATTGCCCGTCAGGGATATCCGATTGAAGATGCTGAAGGAAATCAGATCGGACTTGTTTGTTCCGGTACCGTTTCTCCTTTGACCGGTAAATCAATCGGTACGGGATACGTAAAGAGCGGTTTCCATAAATTGGATACTGAAATTTATATCCGGGTGAGAAATAAAGCATTGAAAGCAAAAATTGTGAAAATGCCGTTTTTTTAAGCCTATCGGATATTAAACGAGTGTAATTAAAATTTTAAAGAAAAAGCGAATAATTATCTATAAAAATAATGTTTTTAAAGATAAAGATTGCATATTTGTAACGTTTTCGCTGAAAAGTTTATTCATGGTTTTACTTAAATATTAATTGATATGAGAAAACATATTTTTAATGCCGGGCCGTGTAAGTTGCCCGATTCTACGTTGAAAAATACGGCTGCAGCTGTATTAGAATTCGGTAATACCGGTCAGTCAATTATGGAAGTATCTCACCGTTCTGCTGATTTTCAGGCAGTGTATGATGAGGCGGTTGCTTTATTCAAAGAAGTATTGAATATCCCGGAAGGATATCACGTACTTTTCTTAGGAGGTGGTGCCAGTATGCAGTTCTGCATGATTCCGTTTAACTTCCTGAAGACAAAAGCTGCTTATGTAAATACCGGTACTTGGTCTACAGCTGCTATTAAAGAAGCTAAACTGTGGGGAGAAGTGCAGGTCGTTGCCTCTTCTGAAGCCGACGGATTTACTTATTATCCGGAATTCACTATTCCTTCGGATGTGGATTATATGCACATCACTTCTAATAATACTATCCGCGGTACTGAAATTTTCAAAGACCCCGATTCTCCGGTGCCCTTATTGGCAGATATGTCGTCTGACATCTGCAGCCGTCCGGTAGATGTTTCTAAATATGCTATGATTTATGGTGGTTGCCAAAAGAACCTCGGACCTGCCGGTGTTACTTTTGTCATCATTAAAGACGAATTCCTGAAACATGTCGTAGCCGACAGACCTATTCCGACGATGCTGAAATATCAGACTCATGTGGATAAGGATTCTATGTATAATACTCCTCCTTGTATAAATATTTTCGGAGTAAAAGAGACTTTGAAATGGGTAAAAGAAATGGGTGGCGTGAAAGTGATGGAAGAACTTGCTATCGAAAGAGCTAATGCAATCTACAATGAATTGGAAAATAGCAAAATGTTCCGTCCGGTAGTGAAAGAAGGTTCTCGTTCCCGTATGAATATTCCATTCCTGTTAAGAGAGGGATACGAATCTTTGGAAAAAGAATTTCTGGATTTCTGCAAACAGAAAAATATCGTGGGCGTGAAAGGACACCGTTCAGTAGGTGGCTTCCGTGCTTCTACTTACAATGCTTGTACAATGGATGATGTGAACGCTTTGATTTCTGCAATGAGAGAATTCGAAGCTGCTCATAAATAAGAAAGGTAATTTACGATTTTTGATTTACGGTTCTTCGCGGATCGTAAATCATTAATCGTATTTTTTTGCTGTTTTTCATTCAAAATGTATAATTAGAAATAAAAACGTCCGGAAAGCCAGCATAAAAGGCGGGGACGTAAACTTTTAAAATAATAAAGGTATGGCAACAAAAGTATTAATTGCAACAGATAAACCTTTTGCTCCGGTAGCTGTGAACGGTATCCGGGAAATTGTTGAAGCACAAGGATATGAACTCGTGTTATTAGAAAAATATACTTCTCCGGCAGAATTGATCGCTGCTGTGGCTGATGTAGATGCGATGATCATTCGTTCAGATAAGGCTACAAAAGAAGTAATTGATGCCGCTAAAAAATTGAAAGTAATTGTTCGGGCCGGTGCCGGTTACGACAATATTGATTTGCAGGCTTGTACAGATAAGGGAGTAGTGGCAATGAACACCCCGGGCCAAAATTCTAATGCTGTCGCTGAATTGGCCTTCGGTATGATGGTTTATATGGCCCGTAATTTCTATAACGGAAAATCAGGACATGAACTGAAAGGAAAGAAAATCGGTGTACATGCTTACGGAAATGTAGGACAGAATGTAGGTCGTGTTGCTCGCGGTTTCGGTATGGAAGTATATGCTTTCGATCCTTTTATGACTGACGAACAAATCAAAGCTGCCGGTGCTACTCCGTTGCATTCAGCAGAAGAAATGTATGAAATGTGTGATTATGTTTCTTTGCATATTCCGGCTACTGAAAAAACGAAGAAGTCTATCAATTACGAATTATTGAATCGTATGCCGAAGGGAGCCGTACTGGTTAATACAGCCCGCAAGGAAGTGATAGATGAAGAAGGCATCCTGAAATTGATGGCTGATCGTCCGGATTTCAAATATATTTCCGATATCGCCCCGGATAATGCTGCCGAATTTGCACAGTTTGAAGGACGCTACTTCTTTACTCCTAAAAAAATGGGAGCTCAAACAGAAGAAGCAAACGTAAATGCCGGTCTTGCTGCAGCCCGTCAGATTGTGGCTTTCCTGGAACATGGAGATGCAAAATTCAAAGTAAATAAATAATACGAACCGGTTATGAAATACAATTGGAAGTTTAGAAAAAAATGTTGGATGGTGCTCTACGCTGCAGGACTTTTGATCTTCTCCGTGAGCAGTTTGTTGCGCCATGAATTATCGGACTTTCAGTTGGGATTTTGTGAAGGAATATCTATGTTGCTTATGCTGACGGGAGTAGTCATAATTGGCTTTTATCTGGTGAAAAGAGAGAATCCCTTTCGGTTGTAGCACAACATTTAATAGTCCGTAGGAAGTTTTTCTTATGGACTATTTTAATTAATCATATTAAACACCTGAATATTATGGCTATAGTAAAACCATTTAAAGGCTTACGTACACCTAACCAGGAAGTTTGCGAAGAATTGGCATGTCTTCCTTACGATGTGATGAATTCGGAAGAAGCAGCTCAGATGGCTGAAGGAAAACCGAAATCATTGTTGCATGTAACCCGTGCGGAGATCGATTGTCCGGCAGGCACAGATATACATTCTGAAACGGTATATCATAAAAGTGTGGACAATTTTAAGATGTTCCAGGAAAAAGGTTGGCTGGTACAGGATGAAGAACCGAAGTTCTATATTTATGCCCAGACGATGGACGGCAAAACACAATATGGGATTGTCGGTTGTGCAGCTTGCGAAGATTATATGAACGGAATTATTAAGAAGCATGAATTGACACGGCCGGATAAGGAAGAGGACCGTATGGTGCTGACCCGTTATGTAAATGCAAATCTTGAACCGGTGTTCTTTTCTTACCGGGCAGTTCCGGAAATAGACGCTATTGTGGAAGATATCGTAAAGAATCAGAAACCCGATTACGATTTCGTGGCAGAAGATGGTTTCGGACATCATTTCTGGGCCATTAATTGTCCGGAAACGAATAAACGTCTGGAAGAGCTGTTTGCTACGAAGGTGCCTTATACCTATGTAGCGGACGGACACCACCGTACGGCTGCTGCTGCCCGTATCGGAGCTGAATATAAAGCTAAAAATCCGAATCATACCGGTAAGGAAGAGTACAATTTCTTTATGGCTGTGCATTTCCCCGATAATCAATTGAAAATTATCGATTATAACCGGGTGGTAAAGGATCTGAACGGCTTGACAGAAGAACAGCTGTTGGAAAAGTTGGAAAAGAATTTTGAAGTGGAATGCAAAGGTGCTGAGATTTATCATCCGGCTAAGTTGCATGAATTCAGTATGTACCTGGGAGGTAAATGGTATAAGCTGACGGCAAAACCGGGAAGCTATGACGATAAGGATCCCATTGGCGTATTGGATGTGACAGTGCTTTCAAAACACGTTTTGGCTGATATTCTGGATATCCAGGATTTGAGGACTTCAAAACGGATTGATTTTGTCGGAGGTATCCGCGGATTGGAAGAATTGAAGAGAAGAGTAGATAACGGAGAAATGAAAGTGGCATTTGCCCTTTATCCGGTATCTATGCAGCAGTTATTGAATATTGCAGATTCGGGAAATATTATGCCGCCTAAAACGACATGGTTCGAACCGAAATTGCGCTCAGGACTTGTTATTCACAAGATTGACTAATGGAAAAGCCGCTTAAAGCGGCTTTTTTTATCTTCGTTAGAAATTTTAATTGAAGGCTAAATGAAAAAAATCGGATTTATCAGTTCTTTCCTCTTTACTCGCTTTTCCCGATTGTTCGGTATTTTGTGTTTGCTGGGCGCTTACAGTTTGAGTGGAATAGAGGTAAAAGCTCAAGTGACTCAGGCGGATTATCGGCGAATTGATACCTTGGGAAATTGGAATTTGCAGGTATATCATGCCGTAACAAAACCGGTATGGATTGGGGAAACACATTATTTCTGGTATCAGGATCACAGTCCGGAAGGGGATATATTTTGGTTGGTCAATGCAGAGAATGGAGAAAGAACAAAGGCGTTTCAGGCAGAAAAACTGGCCTCAGCTATGAGTCGTATGACAGGCCGGAAAGTAGAAGCCCGAAAACTACCTTTCCGGAGTATAAATTACGATACCGACCGGAAAGGATTTGAGTTTGTATGGGAAGGACGGAAGTGGTATTATTCCGTAAAGCATAATAAATTGGTGCAAAGGGATACGGTGCTTCCGGAACGAAAGGTTTGGGAACGGCCGGAACCGAAAGCTGAAAGAAGGGTGTCGTCTCCCGATGGTCGTTGGGAAGCTTATAATAAGGATAATAATATTTACGTTAGAGACGTTGCAGAAGACAAAGAATATGTGCTGAGCCGGGACGGAATAAAAGATTTTTATTATAGCGGAGAGATGGCTTGGTCACCGGATTCTAAAAAGTTGGCTGTTATAAAAGTACGGGATATACCGGAAAGACGTATTCCTCTGATTGAATCCAGTCCGGTAAGCCAAAAACAACCTATTTTGCAGTGGAGGGATTATGCGAAACCGGGAGATGTGTTGCCCGTTTATTTACCGACTTTGTTCAATATAGAGCAAAAGCAGCAAATACCTTTGGATACTCGCTTTTTTGAAAATCAGTTTTATCTGCAATTGACCGGATGGAGAGAAGATAGCCGGGCTTTTACGTTTGAGTTTAATCAAAGGGGACATCAACGGTATATCGTGGCAGAAGTAGATGCAGAAACCGGAGGGATACGTTCTTTAATAGATGAACAATCCCCGACTTTTGTCTATTATAACCGGAATTTCCGGTATGATTTGGAGGACGGTAAAGAAATACTTTGGATATCCGAAAGAGATGGCTGGAGGCATTTGTATTTGATAGATGGAAAGAACGGTCAGGTAAAGCAACAGATTACGAAGGGAGAATGGGTCGTACGGGAAGTAGAGAAAGTAGACGAAGAAAACAGGGAAATATGGTTTACGGCTTCCGGATTGAAAGAAGGAGAAGATCCCTATCAGGTACATTATTGCCGGATTGGTATGGACGGTACGGGTTTTGTCGATTTGACACCGGAATCTGCCAATCATCGTGTTGTATTTTCAGAGGACCGCCAGTATATGGTAGACCGTTATTCCCGTCCGGACTTTCCGGGAGGAACGGTGATCCGCAAAGGAAGTGACGGCAGTGTGGTAGCTGAATTGCCGGAAGTGGATATAAAGGAACTGTTGCAAACCGGTTGGCAAATGCCGGAAGTGTTTCATGCCAAAGGCAGGGATGGGGAAACAACGATCTGGGGGACTATTTTACGTCCTTCTCATTTCGACGCTTCCCGTTCTTATCCGGTGGTGGAAATGATTTATGCCGGTCCTCATGATTCACATGTAGAAAAGGATTTCAGAGCTTATTATCATTTGAGTTCCCGTTTGTGCGAATTGGGATTTGTGGTGGTGATGATCGATGGGATGGGGACGGCAAACCGTTCGAAGGCTTTCCACGATGTATGCTGGAAGAATTTGAAAGATGCCGGTTTTCCGGATCGGATTGCCTGGATAAAAGCCGCAGCTGAACAATATCCTTATATGGATACCACCCGGGTAGGTATTTACGGTTGGTCGGCCGGAGGCCAGAATGCTATGGCCGCCTTGTTGTTCCATAACGATTTTTATAAAGCCGCTGTAGCTCTTTGCGGCTGCCACGATAACCGAATGGACAAAATCTGGTGGAACGAACAATGGATGGGCTATCCGATAGACGAGTCGTACAGTACTTCTTCGAATGTGGATAATGCCTGGCGTTTAAAAGGAAAATTGTTCCTGATCAACGGAGAACTGGATGACAACGTCGATCCGGCCTCTACTCTACAGGTCGTGAATGCTTTGGTGAATGCCGGGAAAGATTTCGAACAACTTTACTTGCCCAATCATACCCATAGTTTGGGAGGGAAGTTTGTCATGCATCGGCTGCACGACTTTTTTGTAAAACAGCTCTTAAATCAAGAGCCGCCGGAATGGGAGTAAAAGAAAGGTATAAAAATAGATTAATGCCTTTTGCCAGAAACGGATTGAGGCTTCGCTGATGGAAGAGAATATCGTTTCCGATTAATTTTTTCATCAGTACCGAGGGTCCGTTAATCAGCAAAAGCTCAGGAGCATTAATCTATTTTTTCTTTATCCGTTTTAGTATTTCAGCCATTTATATAGTTCTTTCCAAGTAACTTTCTTGCCGTACATCAGAATACCCGTGCGGTAAATTTTACCCGAAAGCCAGGTGAAAAAGATAAAAGCCCCGATCAATAAAGCCATTGAAGTTATAATCTGCCAGGCGGGTACCCCGAAAGGAATTCTGACTAACATCACCGTTGGAGAGGTAAAGGGGATCAGAGAACTCCAGAATACTAAGGGCGATTCCGGACTTTTCATAGCGGTAAAACCAATATACACTCCGATGGCTAAAATGATAGACAGGGGCGTCATAAATTGTTGAGAATCGGTTTCATTGTCTACAGCAGCCCCGATAGCGGCAAAAAGAGAGGCATATAATAAATACCCTCCGATAAAATAGAAAAGGAAAGCTCCCAGGAAAGTCAGGATAAATTTAGGTTCTATGGTTTTTACAATACTTTGTATAACCGCTAATTCTTCCGCCCCCAATTCTTGGGTTTGTGCCATGGCGGCTAAATTTGTGCTGTTACGCAGGGCTTCCAGATCGATATCGGGCAGGAATGCAGCCTGAAGAGCCATAACGGAACCTCCGATCAGAACAATCCAGATTAGAAATTGAACCAGTCCTACTGAAGCAACCCCAATAATCTTGCCGAGTAGAAATTGGAAAGGTTTGACGGAAGAAACCAATACTTCTATAATCCGGTTGGTCTTTTCTTCGATGACCCCTTTCATTACTTGAGCCGCATAGATAAAAATGAAAAAATAGATGATGAATCCTGCAGCCACACCGATGATAGAAGCGATTTCGGAAGAGCTTTCTTTGGCTTGTCCGGTTTCCGTAATCATTAAAGTACGGACGATTACGGGCGTTCGGGTTGCATCTAATTTTTCTTCCAGATCAGGGATTTGCGAGGCTGCAATGACAGCGCTCTTTTTGATGTTTTCAATTTTTTTCCGAAGTTGGGAAGAAATCGTATTTTTTAGTTCCATTGTGACCTGGGAAAAAGAATAGATGGGAATTTCCGCACTGTCCATTACATTGGCCGGAATCCACATCACGGCATAATAATCTTTATTCTTTAGAAAATCAGCTGCATTTTCTTCTGTAATAGGTTGGGTGGTATATTCAAATTTGGTGTTGTTGATGGTTTCCAGGGGCCTTTCCAGCGTAGAGGCGTTTACCACAGCAATTTTCCGTTCCTGCGTATCGTCTTTTAGCATAAGCCACATCAGAAAGGCATAAAAAAGTATAAAGAGAATGGGGACGAATATCGTGACCACCAGAAAGGATTTTTTTCGCACTCGGGTCGAAAATTCCCGGCTGATAATGATAAAGGTTTTGTTCATGGTGTAATGTTTTATTAGAGAAATGCTTCTTGACTGCTTGGGAAACGGAACTATTGATTTTTAACCAGTTTGATAAATATATCGTTCATTCCGGGAATAACCTTCTGATAGGATAAGATATCGATATGGGGTAAAAACCGGTTTAAAAGGGTATTGGTATTACAAGGTTTTATCCGTTGTAAAATAATATCCTGACGATTTCCTTCCGTTTTCTGGGAGAGAATTTCGAATTCTTCTCCGGTGAATTGTTCCGGCTTGAAATCCGGCGCATACCGGAAGCTTAGCTGATAGGTGTCGTTGGCATATTTTTCCCGGATCTCATTGATCGGTCCCTCAATGATCTTTCTGGATTTGTTGATCAAAGCGATATGACTGCATATTTCTTCTACAGAAGCCATATTGTGGGTGGAGAAAATGATGGTGGTGCCTTTTTGTCTGAGATCCAGAATTTCTTTTTTTAATAATTCTACGTTGATCGGATCAAATCCACTGAACGGCTCGTCGAAAATCAACATTTCCGGTTCGTGCAGAACGGTCGTGATAAACTGAACTTTTTGGGCCATACCTTTTGACAATTCTTCTACCTTTTTGTCCCACCAGGCTTCGATCTCGAATTTTTCAAACCAGGTTTTCAGTCGCTTTATTGCATCGTTTTTATTAATCCCTTTCAAACGGGCCAGGTAAACGGCCTGTTCTCCTACTTTCATTTTTTTATACAATCCTCTTTCCTCTGGCAGATAACCGATCCGATTCATGTCGGAAGGAATTAAAGGTACTCCTTTAAAAAAAAGTTTCCCGGAATCAGGCCCCGTGATTTGAGTAATAATCCGGATTAAAGATGTTTTTCCGGCTCCGTTCGGACCGAGTAAACCATAAATGGCTCCTTCCGGAATATCGATGGAAACATCATCCAAAGCCCGATGATTGGCGTAATTTTTGATAATATTTTGAGCGGCAAAAAAACTCATATTGGCGTTGTTTAGGTTTATAAAAGCCGGAAAGACCGTCTGAAGACGGTCTTTCCGTTGTAATTTATTCTTCTAACTCTATCATTAAAGTGTCTTTGGCAATCTGATCACCGGCTTTAACGTAGATTTTTTTTATTTTAGCTGAAAATGGTGCTGTAATTTTATTGTTCATTTTCATAGCTTGAAGCGTCAACAGCACATCGTCTGCCTCTACTTCTTGTCCCTCTTTTACGTTGATGTTTAAAATGGTACCCGGAATATGAGATTCAATCAGGTTTAGATTCGGCTCTTCCCATTTTTTCCGGTTGATCCATTTGGAAGTAAAAGTCGTTTTGTACTCTACCCCATCAATCTGTAATTTTTCGTATTTTGTATTACTCATAAGTTTTACTTCTTTCTGCTAAAATGGTGGAATCCCATGTTTTTTCTGAGGTACAATAACGGTTTTGTTACTGGAAACTTCAATAGAATGCTTTAATAACATACGGGTTTCCTCCGGTTCGATAACCGAATCAATGTATCCTTTGGAAGCGGCTACATAAGGATTGGCAAATTTCTCCCGGTATTCGATTACTTTTTGTTTCCGGGTTTCTTCCGGATTAGCGGATTCTTTGATTTCTTTTTTGAAAATAATATTGGCAGCCCCTTCCGGTCCCATAACGGCAATTTCAGCCGTTGGCCAGGCAAACATAAAGTCGGCTTTCAGGTGACGGGAGTTCATGGCAATATAACCTCCTCCGTATGCCTTTCTCAAAATAACAGTAATTTTGGGTACGGTCGCTTCGCTGTAGGCGTAGAGCACTTTGGCCCCATGCCGGATCACTCCCATATGTTCCTGTTCCACACCCGGCAGATAACCCGGCATGTCCTCGAATGTGACGATCGGAATGTTAAAAGCATCGCAGAAACGAATAAAACGACCTGCTTTATCTGCAGAATCGCAGTCCAGTACTCCGGCCAGTACTAAAGGTTGGTTCGCTACGAATCCGACAGTCTCCCCGTCAATACGTCCGAAACCGATGACAATGTTTTGGGCAAAATCCTGTTGTATTTCCATAAAGTCGGAATCATCTGCTACAGCCATGATAATTTCCCGGACATCATACGGCTGGGTCGGATCAGCCGGTAAGATATTGTTGATTTTATATTCTGGCTTCGGCGGTTTTGCCGGAAAGGCTTTTGCTTTGCGCTGGTTGTTCCAGGGAATAAAGGTGAGTAGTTTTTTGATCTGCTCGAAACATTCCTGTTCGGTCAAAGCAAAGAAATGAGCATTCCCACTGATAGCAGCATGCACCCTTGCCCCTCCGAGGTCTTCCATGGAGACCACTTCACCCAGAACGGTTTTTACAACTTCCGGACCCGTGATGAACATTTTGGAAATATTATCTACTACAAAAACAAAATCCGTTAAGGCAGGAGAATATACTGCACCACCGGCACAGGGTCCTAAAATAACAGATAACTGTGGGATAACTCCCGAAGCCATCGTATTCCGGAAAAATATTTCTCCATATCCGGCCAGAGAATCCACACCTTCCTGGATACGGGCACCTCCCGAGTCATTGATGCCAATAATTGGCATGCGCATTTTAATAGCGTGGTCCATGATTTTGGTAATCTTCCGGGCATGCATAAGCCCCAGCGAGCCTCCCGCAACGGTAAAATCCTGCGCATAAACGGCAACCGGTTCTCCGTATACCGTCCCGGTACCAATGACAACACCGTCGCCGTGAAGGACCTTTTTATCCATATCAAAATCTTTGGATTGATGCTCTACGAACATGTCGTACTCATGAAAAGAACCGGCATCGACAATCCCTTGAATTCTCTCACGGGCAGTCAATTTCCCCATTGCATTCTGCTTCTTAATCGCTTCTTCACCACCACCTTGGAGGACGATTTCTTTTCTCTTCCTTAAATCAAGAATATTCCTTTTAAGTGACATATTTATTAATTTTGTTAATTAATTGCACCTCAGCCTTTAACGAACTGGACACATTTTTCAACGACAATGATAGTAAAAAAAAATGATTAAAAAAATAATTTTTCCCCCGCCCCCTTCCGATGTGATTCTAAATGAAGGCTTAGTTGTAGGTTTTAAAAGGATTGATAAAAAGAAATTTCAGAAGATAATAAGTTTATTCGTGAAGGATAATTATTTTCTTCTTCTTCATAAAATCAAAAATTACACATTAGGGACGTGCCCTTTTGTGTAATTTATATTTCCTATTCTATATTAGGATTATATTTTGGTTTACTGAAAAAGAGGGTAAAGGATAGGATCATTTCCAGCTTTTCTAAATATCTTTTATTAGAGGATTTTACCTATTGAAAACCAGAATCTTCTTTGGAATATAGGAAATTTTATCAGTTACAATCTGCTTTTGGATAGGAACCTTTTAAAGTGATATTTCGTCATTTCAATGAAATAAGCTGTGCTGAAAAATACTCATGGATCAAGAAAAAATAGATTATTGGGTATTTCATTTTTCAAAAGCTGTTCAAAAGAATTTAGCTCCTTATCTTTCGAAATGTAATATACAGGTGTCGCCTCCTATAAAAGAGCAATTAGAATTATATCCAAGCTGGATACCTGGGTTTTTGGAGAGGGAAAGAGGAAAAACAAAAAATTACACATTAGGG